>VMDO01006793.1:0-75955 GCA_007922755.1 Pedetes capensis
AGTAAAACATGAGCATTCAGTCTGTGTCTGGGTCCATTGACTACATGGTGCCAAGCAAATGGCTTGGTGGTTTTTCAGTTTGGTTTGTCTTTTGTTCTCTGAATTTAGCATCATTCAAAGACAGAGCATAGCCTAAAGGTGTACTTAAAGTGTTGTCCTGTGTCTGAGCTTACTCAGACAGGCAGTAGAAAATGGCATCCTTGATAATTAATGCCCTGAAAGAAATTCAGCCCAGGCTAGCAACTGTAAACAATCAGTTATTAGTTGGGAGAGTTGCTTCCAACACAGAGCATGGAAATTCCCTTGGGTTTTCAGGGGGCATAAAAGGGAGGGCTCAAGATGTCTGGGTAATTTCCTTACCATCCTTGCTTGATGGTTTTATATATAAGCAGAACTGTTCATCACTACCATCCCAACTTCTTCTGCTAGCTTGAATTCCTCTTAATTCATTTATAAAACAAAATTAGAGTGCTGACTGCAACCTGTAAAATAAGCCCACATCTTTGTTTAATTATAGATACTATATAAGCTATTTCAGCATTACTGAAGGTATATAAAGTAGTAAAAAGGTTATTGTCTTGTTAAAATAGCAACTAAAACCAAACAATAGTTTTTAAATGCACATTTATATCACAGCAAGAGGCTGGATTTAATCCCCACAATCCCCAATTCACAAAACTTTTTAAAAATTATGTCAATGCACTTCAGAAAGAACAGACAAAACTGGTTGAATATAAGACATGACTGGTTGAAATATGGGTTTTTCCTTTTGACTCTCTTTTCTCCCTCTGGAAACTGATAAAAGATTTTTTTTTAATTGGCCTCATTTTTAGTTTATTTTATAAAAGTGGAGATGTCTTTACATATGTTTGAAAGTATATGTTTGTCAAACCTTTGGAGGATTTTTCAGATGTTAGAAACCTACAACACATATCTTACCAAATTGTTTGGGGATTTTCCACTTTTATGTGTTTGGGCATTTTTCCCTCTTAAAGATCAAAACCTAATAATCATGGCAGAAGGTTAAATATTTTCCATACTTTGTTTCTGAAATTTGTTCCTTACAAACACTAAGCATATGGGGGAAAATTTTTCCACATCCCATCTATTACTGATGGTTACCTCTGGGGTTAGGGTGTAGGACCCTGGAGTAGGGGCACTGAGGAAGGCCCAACTCATCTTTTTCTTCATTTTACTTACAATGAAAATATGCTTATGTATCACTTGTATAGTTTTAATAGCTGTTTACTAAAGAAGAAAATATATTTAAGGAATATATCTAATAGTATAATTTTAAAAGCTGTATGGCATCCTAAGTTTGGACAGTCCATGTAGGCTTGCGTGGGGAAAGAAGGGAGGAATTACTCTTTGCTCTTCTGGTATCATCCACACTCTACAGAGATTTTTGTACAGAGATTAAATAAATATAAGTGGGAAAGGACAAAATGAAGAACCTTGACATTCAGAATGGAATGTTTCTATTTGCAAAAGCATAGGAAGTTAATACTTTGATCAGTTATATCAAGATCACATTGAGTTTATTTTCCCTCTCAAAAGAAGAGAAAAGAACTGAAGAAAAAATTCAAGCCTGGAGTGGCAATAGTGAAGGATTCTAGAGTATAAATATTAAATGACACAGGAAACATTAGAGGAAGAGGGAAGGAATATACAGAGACATTATACAAAAAAGAATTGGTGGATGAACAACCATTTCAAGAGGTTGCATATGACCAAGAACCAATGCTCCTGAAGGAAGAAGTAGAAGATGCCTTGAAGGAATTGGCAGAACATAAGCCTCCAGGAATTTATGGAATACCAATTGAGATCTTTAACAGATGCATTACTGGAGGTGCTCAATTGTTTATGCCAAGAAATTTGGAAAACAGCTGACCTGGCCAACTGACTGGAAGAGATCCATATTTGTACCTATTTCCAAGAAAGGAGATCCAACTAAATGTGAAAATTACCAAATGATATTAATACTACATGCAAGTAAAATTTTGCTAAAGATCATTCAAAAGCAATTGCAGCAGCATACAGTCAGGGAACTGCCAGAAAATCAAGCTGGATTCAGAAGAGGAGGTGGCCCCAGGGACATCATTTCTTTTTTACTTTTTCAGACAGGGTCTTGTTAAGTTATGCAGACTGCCTCTGGTATCGAACTTGTGATCCTCCTGCTTCTGCTTCCCGAGCCTCTGGGATTACAGGCATGTGCCACCACACCGGCTCAGGGACATCATTTCTGATGTTAGATGGCCAAAAGCAGACAATACTAGAAAGATGTCTGTCTATATTTTATTGACTATGCAAAGGCATTTGTGTGGATCATAACAAATTATGGATAACATTGCAAAGAATGAGAATACCAGAGAACTTAATTGTACTCATGAGGAATCTGTACATGGACCATGAGGAAGTTATTCAAACAGAACAAGGAAATACTGCCTGGTTTTAAGTCAAGAAAAGTGTGCATCAGAGTTGTATCCTTTCACTGTACCTCTTCAATCTCTGTGCTGAGCAAATAATCCAAGAAGTTGGACTTGATAAAGAAGAACACAGCATCATGAATGGAGGAAGACTCATTAACAACCTGCGTTATGCACATGGTACAACTCTGCTTGCTGAAAGTGAAGAGAATTTGAAAGTTTTACTGATGAAGGCCGAAGAACACAGCCTTCATATGGTTTGTACCTCAACATTAACAAAACACAAATTCTTACAAGTGGGTCAGTAAGTAACTTCATGAAAAGATTGAGATTGTCCAAGATTTTGCTTTACTTGGTTCTACAATCAACACCCACGGAAGCAGCAGTCAAGAAATCAAAAGATGCATTGCATTGGGAAAAGCTGTGGCAAAGGACCTCTTTAATGTGTTGAAAAGTAAAGATGTCACATTGAAGATGATAATGTGCCTGACTCATGCCATGGTATTTTCAGTCACATCATATGGTTTTGAAAGCTGGACATTGAAAAAAGGAGACAGGAGAAGAATTGATCCTTTTGAATTATGGTGCTAGAGATGACTATTAAGTATACCATGGATTACAGAGAGAACCAAAAGATTAGTCCTAGAAGAAGTTCAACTAGAGTACTGCTTGGAAGCAAAGATGGCTAGACTGCATCTTCCATATTTTGGACACGTAGTCAGGAGGGACCAATCCCTGGAGAAGAACATCATCTTTGGTAGAACAGTAGGTCAATGAACAAAAGAAAGACCCTGAACTAGATGGATTGACACAGTGGCTGCAACAGTGGGCTTAAACATGAAGAAGATCATATGCCTGGCACAGAATTGGGAAGTGTTTTGTTCTATTGTACATAGGGTTGCTATGAGTCGGACCCGACTTCATGGCAGCTAACAACCAAAACAGCAATACCACTTTACTATAACATAATCCTCTTTTGAAAAACAGTATGTCTTCATGGCATCACTGGTCCCTATATCACTTCCTGGTGCTTGAAAAAAGAAATTTAACATTTACACATAAGAAGTAAATTTGAGAGAACACCTTATTTAAATCTCCAAATCTCTTATGGGGGCTAGGAATGAAAAATACTGCTAATTTGACTTAATAATTCATTCTCTTTCTACCAGAACACCCAGTCATTGCCTGTGAAAGCCTCAATTCCAACCCCCAGACCTTCTTTTTCCATCATACTGGGACAGAATTAAAAGCTGACTTGAAGAGAAAGTCTACTCCTAGATGGAGGTGTCCAGACATCCAGTGCCATGGCATGTCTCCTGACCACAGCATGTCCATCTTATTTTCCTCCAAATGTGGGAGGTGAGGTTGGGAAGGGCTTTTTAAGTTGTAGGATTTAAAACTATGTACAATTAAAGCAAGAGGCAGGCACAAGTCCTTTGCGTGTGTGTGTGTGTGTGCGCGCGCGCACACAACCCCCCCCCCATATGATGGAGAGAGTGAGATCAAATGAGTGGCCCCCTGTTGAGAGCAGGACATAACTTTCATTCTATGAGAGGAAATATCATTGATTCCCCATCCATGAACACATCAAGAGGGTGACAGGAAACTAATTTTTTAGAAGACCTGGCTGGAGGGGTGACACAGTTCATGGGAGGGCTTGACTGGCTAAGGAAAACACATGCCTCCACCCCTCTGATGTTCTCCTTGGAGCCTATTAATGTTTGAGTTCTGTCCTTTTTTCCACTTTTGGGAGGATGCACGATGTCCCTTCTGGTCCTGCAGTCTGGGTTTGATTAAATAATTATAAACTCCCAGCAGCAGATCTATCATTTATGTCCTGAAATACGCCAGTGTGTGTCTTTTGTGACCATACCAGCCATTCACAAAGCTGCTTCCGTTATTGTCGCAGAGAACATGGTACTTCAGTGTGTGTGCTGGTTCCTGGGTTTTGGCGATAGAATGTTGCCCACCAGTTTGTTGCTAGTGCCAGCATCACTATAGAACTTCATAATAAATCCTTTCTGTATTGACTGGGTCCACCACTGTGACAGTGAAATTGCCTTTGAGACTTCCATTTTCCATTTTGAACTCTGGGTGATTATATATTCTAACAGAAAAGATGCCAAGGCCTGTTGTTTATACATGCACCATGGCAGGTGACTACTAGCTGGCTGGGAAATGGTAGGAATTCAAGCTTTGTGAGAGCTGAACTTTGATCTCATACAACAGAAGTACAGAGGTAATCTTTTTAATCTGTGTGGTTAAAATGTTAAAAATTTTCCACTTCACAGCTAAAACCCAAAATGAAGTTGTGAAAATAAAGCAGTAATATTTCACAGTAATATGCTATATCCTAAAAATGTGTAAGGGGAGGTAGGAAGGTAGGGGGCACCACACAATGGAGTTCAAGGTACATTTAGAGAAATTTTGGGGGTTTGCCTTAATTGGGCCACAAATTATCCCCTTTATATTATATGATAGCAATCATTATTTGGGAAATAATTGAAATCCTTGAATGGGAAATCGTTTTCTGCTTTCTGTGTCCATAAATAATTTTGTTAACAATAACTGGCATTTCTAGAAAAACATGGCACTAAAAATGTATGAAGAAATTATTAAATTATCTGGAAATTATGATGTATAAAAATTTAGCAATGAAGTCCATGCTGTTTTAGAAAGAGACAGATGTGTCCTCTTTCATTCTTCATGGTTCTCTACAAGAGTTCAGAAAAATATTAATACATATGGCTTATGTGTGTTTGCATCTTTAAAAAACAATCAATCTCTCATCTATTGAAAGGAATAAAATAACAAGGATTAGTGAAAATAATCTCTATAAACTGGTGGCAGAGGACTAGAATCACAAAATAAAATCCATCAGGCACTTATTTTTCATCACTGTCTTTCATTTGCATTTACACTTCCTGAAATACCATGGAGTTGTGTTAGTGTGAAGATGAAATGTGAATCTTGAAAGAGGAGTTACTTGATACAAAGGTAGAGACAAATGAGGGTTGTATGTTTTGTATTTAGTGTTTCCTTTAAAAGGATCATTGAAATGTTTCCATTAATGTGCAGACTTTAATATTCTATTATTATAAGAGAGCTTCAGATATTTCATTTCATTTTTAAGAAAATGGATTTTAGAAAAGTAAGTATTAAGGAAATTTAAAATCTATAAAATTTGACATAATTTTTATAAGTGAAAAAGCTCTGTGTTTTCAAAGAATATACAAATGGAGTTACTTTTGCTTTACTCTTAAGATGTGACAAATAATTTCTTTAGTATAATTCCAGGTGACTCATGTTCACCCCAATACAACTCAAATAAAATTTTAATATTTTTAAAAATAAAATTAGTTACTATTTTAAATAAGCATTCAGAATAATTTTTTGAGGGATCAAACCCAGGGAGAATAAATAATTTCTAAATATTCAGCTAGAAACTATACTGCTATTCCACTGAGGCAAACTCAAGTTGGGAAAAAAACAGATAATAAAGATATCCCAGTGCAAAATGTGCAGTAATCTGTAATGACAGGTTTTTTGAGTGAGTAATTTTGAGAAAAATGGTTAGGAAAAAGAAAAGCCTTAAAGTAGACCAAGTAGTCAAGAAAATACATAGAGAAAAACCATTTGTCCTCCCTTAGCTTTATATGTTGTTGTTAGGTGCCGTCAAGTCAGTATCCCACTCATAGCAACACTACATACAACAGGTGAAACAGTATTGTCAGTGCTTCTCTGCTATTCAGAGGGTTTTCAATGGCTGATTGTTTTTTGGGAGTAGTTTGCCAGGTCCTTCTCCCAAGCCTACAGCACCTGGTGTTCCCAGGTGGTCTCCCGTCCAAGTACTAACAAGTCCCAACCTTGCTTAGCTTCCAAGATCTGATGGGATCAGACGCTACAGTGGTATGGCTGCTGCTGTTGTTAGGTGCCATTGAATCATAGCAACCCTCATAGGGTTTTTAGTGGTTGATTATTTTGAGATTGCTTTGGGAGTGGATTGCCAGGTCCTTCTCCCATTTATGCAGTGGTGTGGATCGAAACAAGGGCCTCACAGCATGCAGTGCGACACTCTACCAACTGAGCTAAACCCCAGCCCTGGGACGGCTGCAGGCTAGCTTAAATAGGAACTATTTATATTTGTAAACACAAAAAGTATTATTTTTAAAAGAGAAAAATTACTTCAGATGTAGAACTGTTGGCCATTTGTGATAAAAGCTTATTTTTTAAGTGCTTTTGACTAACAGTGCTTAGACAGAAATGCAGCCACAGACAGTACTGCTTCTACTTAAAGAGCTTTTAATGTGCCAGATTAAGAGAGAAGTCATCAGTAACTGGCCACTAGGGGGCCTTCCTATTGGTCCATTCTTAAAAATGACAGGGATAGTAATTAATAGTAAACTGCAGCGCTGGACTTCAATATTTTCTGTTATATATAGAGAAATAGGTGGTTAGAAACTGACAAAAATCTTGTCATCCAATTATCCAATAATATGAAGCTATTGATTTTTATCTTCTTTACTGAGCAGATCTTTTTGTTCTTTTATCAACTATTGTTGGGACTTGTTTTAACTCAGATAATGGTGATTTTATTTATTTTTTTGTTATTTTATTTTGTTTTATTAATTTTTTCCCCAGAGATAGAAATATAGAATTTAATTCAGCCAGTGCATTGATTCATCTTGGAGGAAAAATTCAGGTGTGTTTTCTGAGATTGACCTGAGCAAATAGGAGTGTCTATTGGAGTTCATACTTGTCTCACTTGACTACTGTCCAAACCGTGCTCCCTTTGACAGCCAATGGTGCCATGATGGAAAGTTCATTGAAAAATAAAAAACAGTTGAGTGTGATGGCAACACCTGTTATCCCAGCAGCTTGGGAGGCTGAGGCAGGAGGATTGTCAATTCAAGGCCAGAAGCAGCCTGTGTAACTTAGTGATACCCTGCCTCAAAATAAAAATAGGGGCTGAGGGTGCAGCTCAGTTGTAGAGCACTTGCCTGGAATGTGTGAGGTCCTGGGTTCAACCGCCTAGTTGCCAAAAAAAGGGGAGGCTAGAAGAAATAAATATGAATTAAAGATATTTGATATGGATAAGCTTTGACATCATCATTAGCAAACCTTTACTGAGCACTTTTATCTCCTGGGTCCTGTGCTTTGTGATGGGCCACAGGTGGAACCAGCTGGGATGGGGAGCAGCCCTGGGAAGGACAGCAGAAAAGGAGGCAAGAGGGGTCAGAGTGTCAAGTTGTGGAAGGTTTCGGAGGAAGTCTTATTTGAGCAGAGTCCTGCCTCCGTGGTCCTAGGGTGGGGGCCTGGGAGACAGAGAGCTAACAGGTTGGGGGAGGATTTACAATGAGGGGACCTAGGGCCAGGTCCCGACTCCTTTACTCATCAGCTGAACAAGAAGTTGAGGGGTCCATGGGCACTCCCTGGTGGGAGGGTTAGCAATGGTGCCTGCTCCTCTTTCCTCACCAGATTCTGGAAAGGTCCAATGAAATGATTTATTTTTAAATTCCTTATAAAGGGACATTCAAAAGTTATATGTTGCTGAAAACCCAGGTTTTATTGAGTGAATTCTAGACTAGAGGACTTTGATAGACAGGAGGCTTTCTTGTCCTCAAGTTTTAAAATAGCATGAAAAACTGTTCCCATACATTAAGTTTAAAATGTTTTCATGAAACATTATTTTGGTAATATGGATACATATTTGCCATAAGAAGATCAGCAAAGTTATAATACAAGGTAGCTATTGCTGGTTAAATTATGAGGATTTTCATTTTTTTTCCTTCTTTATGTATTTCCTGATTTTCTGCATAGATCATGAAATGTTTTTCAATAAAATATTAGTTTTTAAAATCATAGAGGAAAAGGATACTGATAAAACAAGTAGAAAAATGCCATATCCAACTAAGGTAAAATCTCTCCTTATACATGTTTTGTTGAACATTTATGTGGAGAAAGATTAAATTAAATTTTCAGATAATTTTCAAATACCCATAAAAAATTAGTATCAAAATTTTAAAAGATTTTAATTGAATTTTCTTTTATAACCTACATATCTTTTACCCATCTATTTATCACAAAGAGAAAATTTCCAAGAACACTGAAAATTATTTTCACTATAAATATCTATCTATGTTTAAACATGTTCCTTTAAGATTGTAGTTTTGATATGTACAGTTTTTCCAAATTGCTCTGCTTCTCCATTTGCTGCCTTTTATGGTAAATTCTGCCAGTTAACACCTCCTTCCATAGCATATATGAACAACAGTGGGCATTTGAGAAGTGCTGCCAATGTTTCCCTTTACACATTGCTTTGGTTTTAGATAGTATTTTGTGCATTTCTACCTTGCATTTAAAAGTTATGCACCTTTGATTTATCTTTCTTTCACTGCTGTTTACCTAATGCATCTGCATTGAGAGATACCTAAGAAGCAAATAGTTTGGGGGCTTCTTTCTCTTTTAAGCAACATTACTTGGTGTCATTTTGTAAGTATTCCATGTTTTCATTTCCTCAAGTTGTCTTAGAGTCTGTGTCAGGACACACAGGTCTACATCATGTGAAAATGTTCTGTTTTAAAGACTTAAGCCTTAGTTGTCATTGGGTATGCAAAGATCTTAAGAAAGGTACTCTGGGGGTTTGTGTGTTGCTGTGATGCTATAAGTTATGCTGCTGGTATTACAGACACCAGCTGGGTCACCCATGGTAGGCAGATTTTAGCTGAGCTTCCAGAATAAGACAGACTAGGGAGCAGGACCTGACAGCCCATTACCGAAATAATAAGCCATTGAAAACCATATGAATAGCAGAGAAACATTGTCAGATACGGTGCTGAAAATGAGCCCGCAGGTTGGAAGGCACTCAAATGAAGACTGGGGAAGAGTTGCTTCCTCAAAATAGAGTTGATCTTTATGATGGGAATGGAGTAAAGCCCCAGGAACCTCCTTTTGCTGATGTGCACAACTGAAAATGAGGAACAACTGTAAACATCCGTTAACAATTGAAATGTAGAATATACATAATATGAATCTAAGAAAATTAGAAATTGTCAATAGGGATGTGGAGCACATACACATCTGCATTCTAGACATCAGTGAACTAAAAGGAACTGGCCTGGGCCATTTTGAATCAGATAATCATATAGTCTACTCTGCCAGTAATCACACATTAAAGAGAAATGGGGTTGCATTCATCATCAAATGAGACATCTCAAGATCTATCCTGAAGTACAATGCTGCCAATAATAGAATAATATCCATATGCCTACAAGGAAGGCCAGTTTATATGATTTATTCAAATTTACCTACCCACCACTGAGGCTACAAATGAAGATAAGGAAGATTTTTACAAGCTTCTACAATCTGAAATAGATCAAACTTGCAATCAAGATGTACTGATAATTACTGGTGACTGGAATACAAAAGTTGGAAACAAAGAAGAAGGCTCAGTAGTTGGAAAATATGGCCTGGTGACAGAAACAATGCAGGAGATTGCATAATAGAATTTTTCAGACCAATGACCTATTCATTGTGAATACACTTTTTCACTAACATAAACAATGACTATACATATGGAATTCTCCAGATGGAACATACAGGAGCCAAATTGACTACATTTGTAGAAAGAGAATGGAAAAGCTCAATATCAAAAGTCAGAATAAGACCAGATACTGCTTGTAGATCAGACCATCAACTGTTCATATGCAGTTTCAAACTGAAACTGAAGAAAATTAGAATAAATGCATGAGATCCAAGGTATGACCCTGAGTATATCCCACCTGAGTTCAGAGATCACCTGAAGATTAGATTTGATGTGTTAGACACTAATATTGAAGACTAGAGAATTTGTGGCATGACACCAAAGACATCATTGATGAGGAAAACAAAAGATTATTAAAAAGATAGGGAAAAAAAAAAGACCAAATTACATGTCAAAAGAGATTCTGAAGGTTTCCCTCGAATGTCCAGCACCTAAAGTAAAAAGAGGACATGATAAAGTTAAGAAACTATACAGAAGATTTCAAAAAACAGCTTAAGAAGACAAAAATCAAATATTATATGGACATGTGCAAAGAACCAGAGATAGAACATCAAAAGAGAAGAACAAGCTCTGTTTTTTTCAAGCTTAAGGAAGAAAAAATTCAAGCTTCAAGTGGCAACAGTGAAGGATTCTACAGGGAAAATATTAAATGATACCTGAAATATAAAAAAAAAAAGGTGGAAGAAATACGGAGTCATTATACAAAAAATTTGTGAAGGAACAACCATTTCAGGAGGTTTCATATGACCAGGAACCAATGGTATTGAATGACAAAGCGGAAGCTGCCTTGAAGGCGTTGGTGAAACACAAGCCTCCAGGAATTGATGGAATACCAATAGAGATGTTTCAGTAAACAGATGCAGTATTGGAGGTGCTAACTTGTTTATGCCAAGACATTTGGAAAACAACTACCTGGTCAACTGACTGGAAGAGATCCATATTTGTCCCTATTCCCAAGAAAGGGGATCCAACCTAATGTGTAAATTATTGAATGATATCATTAATGTCACATACAAGCAAAATATTGCTAAAGATCATTCCAAAGCGATTGTAGCAGTATACAGACAGGGAACTGCCAGAAAATCAAGCTGAATTCAGAAAAGGGTGTGGCCCCAGGGACATCATTTCTGATGTTAGATGGATATTGGCCAAAAGCAGAGAATACTAGAAAGATGTCTGTCTATGTTTTATTGACTATGCAAAGGCATTTGACTGTGTGGATCATAACAAATTATGGATAACATTGCAAAGAATGAGAATACCAGAGAACTTAATTGTACTCATGAGGAATCTGTACATGGACCAAGAGGCAGTTGTTCAAACAGCGTTAGGAAATGCTGCCTGGTTTAAAGTCAAGAAAGGTATGCATCAGAGTTGTATCCCTTCACTGTACCTCTTCAATCTCTATGCTGAGCAAATAATCCAAGAAGTTAGACTTGATGAAGAAGAACACAGCATCATGAATGGAGGAAGACTTCATATTAACAACCTGCATTATGCACATGGTACAACTCTGCTTGCTGAAAGTGAAGAGAATTTGAAAGATTTACTGATAAAGATCAAAGAACACAGCCTTCAGTATGGATTGTGCCTGAATATCAGCAAAACAAAAATCCTTACAATTGGATCAGTAAGAAACTTCATCAAAAATGGACAAAAAAATTGAGGTTGTCTAAGATTTTGCTTTACTCGGTTCAACAGTCAGCACCTATGGAAGCAGCAGTCAAGAAATCAAAAGATGCATTGCATTGGGAAAAGCTGTGGCAAAAGACCTCTTTAAAAGTGTTGAAAAGTGAAGATGTCACATTGAAGATGAAAGTGTACCTGACTCATGCCATGGTATTTCAGTCACATCATATGGTTGTGAAAGCTGGACATTGAATAAATGAGACAGGAGAAGAATTGATGCTTTTGAATTATGGTGGTGGAGACAAATGTTGAATATACCATGGGCTGCCAAAAGAACCAACAGATCTGTCCTAGAAGAAGTGCAACTAGAATGCTCCTTGGAAGCAAGGATGGCTAGACTATGTCTTAATGTATCTTGAACAAGTTAGGAGGGGACCAATCCCTGGAGAAGGACATCATCTTTGGTAGAGTGGCAGGTTAAAGAACAAAAGATAGACCCTCAACCAGATGGATTGACACAGTGGCTGCAAAAGCGGGCTTAGACATAAATAAGATCTTGTGCCTGGCACAGAATCGGGGAGTGTTTCATTCTGTTATACTTAGGGCCACTATGAGTCAGACCTGACTCCATCGCTCCTAATGACAACAACTATTAAAGGATCAAAACGTGATTGCAAATTAGTTCAGAATATGTGGGAGCTGTACTTCGTGCCTGGCACAGTAGTCCCTGGGAGAAATCAAGTTTACTCCTGTCCTTGAAGGAAATAGCCAGTATTTATTAAAAGGGGAAGGAAATAGTCTACCCAAGCACCATTACATCTTCTATGGTATCATAAATTCAACTTTTGAGAAAGATGACATTCCACTTTAAGAACAAGGTAAACTCAAGCTGATTTAACTCTTCAAAGATCAAGATTCTCAAGCTGGGCATAGTAGCTCAAGCATGTAATCCAAGCAACTCTAGAGGTAGAGGCAGGAGGCTCACAAGTTTAATTGTGTAATTTAGCAAGACCCTGTCTCCAAGGAAAAAAAGAAAGGAAAAGAAAAAAGTGGGCTGGGGGTACAACTTAGTGGTATAGCATTTGCAAAGCATGCAAGTACAAGGCCCTGGGTTTAACCCCCAAGTACCTCAAAAAGACAAAACCCTAGAAACTCGAAGGAACTGGGAAGCCATCTCGGTCCGTCTTCTACCTTTAGATATTTAACTCAGGTTGGAAAACTGAGTCTCAGGGAAGCATTTTGAGTATTTCCACCTTGCTTTCATAAGCTATGCAACCAAAAGTGAAAGTGCATTTACTAATATGTTGCTGCAGAATCTTTTACTCTATTTCTGCCATTTCTTTTCCCCTGTGTGTGTTTGGTGTGTTGAACTTTGTGTAGTGCTAAAGGAGGGAGGAGTCTTAGGTTTTCAGATGAAAGGCTTAGTCAGTTTAGCCCCTCTCCCAAGGAGGAGGACCGTGAGTTCGTGGAAACACCTGTTCAGAGGTAGACACTTTCTCCCTGAGAGTCCAGGCAGGTGAATGTCCATACCATTCTGAGACCAGCCTTGGAAGTGAGTCGGCTGAGTATGGCCACCACTTTAAGGATCCTGGAGGGTGCGCCAGCATCCTCTGCTCCTTCCTGGACTTGACTTTTAAGAACTGTTAGAAAGAATCAAGTCTTGGGGCATGTCTAAGGATCTTCTGAATTGGTTTAGTTGGAGTGGGATAGGATTCATAGGGCCTCCAGCTAAGAGAGAAAATGGAGAATGGAGCCATATTCCTCTTTGCCCACTGCTGCTGTGATCAGCTAGTTACAAGCAGGTAGTCTGCTGTGTTTAGCGATGGCTCTGACATCCTAGAATCCCAGCAGACAGACAGACAAGCATGCAGGCCAAGACAACAAGCCAGGTAGAACTTTGAGAAATCCTTATTTTGTCTCCAGTGAGCCCTGAGCTATAACAGAGCAATTGCTAGACTATAAGGGAAAGAGCTGCTTCTCTGAAACAGTGAAAGTAATTTTAATAGATAAACTCCCAAAGATGTAAAAGAAGTAATATTTGATAATACAATGGATCCAAAATGGATATAAACTGCACTGTATTGACATAAAATATTGCTTATATCCTGAAGTATACAAGTTTAGGGAGGATGTTTATTCCTTAGGGACATGAAAGTAAGTTCAAGAATAAACATACTTCAGGAACTCATTATTGACATCACAGAACGATGTACTTTAAAGTACAGTGTTTTACTGATGCTCTGATAGTTTTATTTCAGTTTTTAAAAATACACCCTTTGGATTTTTTTGTGGAGAAAAATATTGTATTTAGAATTCCTAAGTCATAAAACATTAGAGTCTCATGTTCACTTACCTGAACTCTACCAGGTAATGTTGTGAAGATTTAAAAGGACATTTAATAGTGTTGGTAATTTAAGATCATTTATTTTTTAAAAAAGTCAACTAATAAAAAGTTAGCATTCATCTCAGGCTGAGAAAATTATTAGTTTCTTTGTTTTAATTTGGACTTTTCTATAAGCAAGCAATATTTTATGTCAATACAGTGTAGTTTACATTCATATTTATATCATCTATCCCAGAAAAACAGGAAATAACAATAACTGTGCTGTGGAGCTTGCTGAGACTATTTTGTCTGAGTATAGAAATTACATAGGTATGTTTGCAGTCCCTAAACTTTTCGTACATAATATGTCATATTGAATTTAAATACTCTGATGTATTAACCACATTTTTCCTTTTATTTGTAAGCAGATGGAATGTATCAATGATTTATGAAAATAGAGCATCACTCATATTTAATGAGAAAACAATTATCTAAGCCAAAAAACTTTTCTCCAAAATAACATCATATAAATGTTTTACAAAATACAGCTATTTTTTATGACACCAACCAAAAAAGTCCGTTATACAAAGACACCAATTTGAATTTTTAGCGTCGCTTACTTTCTATGTAATGCACTGCTAATTTGTTACTAATGAAATATGTTCTTGAAGCAATTTAGAGTTTAAAATAAATAGGTTTAATCTCTATCACTTTTAGGGACAAGGAAGCACGAATTAGAGGGATTTATTTCTCAGTGGAGGAAACAGGGCTTTCTTTTGGGCTCAGCTTCCTTCCATCTTCTTATTGCATACTAGGAGCTTGGGGACACCTATGTTCACATCAGCTCATGAATTGCACACAACTCTCAGAGCCTCAGCTTCCCCATCTTAAGTTTTCAGCCCTCTGGAGATTCATATGTTGCAGAGAATGCCTAAGAGACCCACAAAGGTAAGCTAAAGACACACACTGACCATAGCCTGTGCCAAGCCACCCTTGACAGAGCAAGGCAAATGCAAGACTTTGAAGGCAGGTTGGAAGGAAGAGTCTGGAAAGTAATTTAGAAAATGGCCAAGCAGTACACAAAGATTTTTGTTTTATGTGTGTTTAGGGAAGGCCAAATATCAGACAGGATGTAATCTGACATTTAGATTTAATTCTGTTGATGACTTGCAGATTTGGGAACATACTTCCTGGAGTGTCCAGTGTCACTGAAAGCAGGCTCTACCCAGGAGTGGTACTGGCTTAGAGGAAATGGACTGTGAAAACAATTTGGTTTACTGTCACCCTCTGGGGCTCAGGAAAATGTAGTTCAATGTTTGCTAGACCGCCTCTCATTTGCAGGAGAAAAGACAGACTTACTTGAGTTTTCCCCTGGTATCTATCACTGATAAGCTGTGTGACCTTGGACCAGTGTCCTAATGTCTGTGTTCCTCTGTTTTCCCATTTGCAAAATAGTGCTACTAATAATATTAGCTATAGTCTTAAAAGGCTTAATAGATGCCAGGCATTACTCTATGAAGGTATATTAACTCAGCCTTCACAGCCATTTTTGAGTTTAAAATTTACTATTGTCGTCTTTGTCCAGTTAAGGAAACTGAAGTTTGAATGGTTTAAGTGGCTCCTGTTTTGTGACTGGAAAGTGCAGAGGCAGTTTTTGACCACAATATCCAGATCCAGATAATGATCTCTGACCTACAACACCATGATAGGCAGGCAACCATCAGCTGAAGAGAGGGATGGGAACCAGATTGGGTCCCCATGAGGCTTCCATCACTTACAGGCTGTACAACCCTGCCAAGCTAAGGAGATTTTCTGTGCTTTATATTTCCAGTATAAATGGGGGATAATGATGGGATTTATGCAAACATTAAATGAGTTAATATTTGTTAAAAACTCACAACAGTGCTTGGTAAGAAGTAGATATTGAAATGTGCTTTTATTATGTTAGAACTCATACTCTCCAATGATCTGAATTGGCTCAAAAATCAGTATGTATAAATTACCTATCTGTTCAGAGTAACTGCTCAAAAGCAGTCCCTTCCAGGAGACTGCATGCCAAGTGTGAGACCTGATTAGGTGCAGGGAGAGATGCAGTTCCTAGAGCCTGGGGTCACCTACCGTGAAGTTCACAGTCTGGTGAGGTAAAGAGGAGCCATTTTAGGTTTCGCTTGTCTAGGAGACCAGAATGTTCTGTCTTTAAACAGCCCAGTATACAGTTATGCACCACTTAATGACTATGTGGTCAATGACCACCTGCCAGTAGCATGAAATCTCCTAACAATGCATTTCTCAGACCATCTTCCCCTCATGAGGCAGAACATGGCTATACACATCTGGGATAATAGCGTGTGGAATGGCAAGAGTGGTAGAGAAGCATTCACAGACTCATTTTTTCCACAGCCAAGTGGAGAGAACCCTCAGGGTAGATACTCCACTTCTACTCCTTGGGAAGTAGCTATGGGAGGATAGACTCCAACTTTGGAGCTGATGGAGGCTGAGCCAATTCCATCATAAAGCACCAGGTGAAAGGGAAGGGGGAAGAAAAGGGCCATTGTCAGAACAGCAGGGAGTGTGGTCACACATGAATGTTGGAGGTACATACTGTGATAAGTGGTTGGGGCGAGGGGGCCTGTGGTGAAGCTGCACAGATTAGATAACATTAATGAGACAACAAATGAAAGTGAAGTGAGTACAGCAAGGACCAGCATCTTCTCTCTTATCAGAATGCTGGAGCAAAAGAAACACTGTTCCATTCTTAAGACTTTCACTCCTCAATTGTCATTATGTACAATGGAGGAACAATGTGGTCTTCAGGCGTGTGGAGCACCTAGGATTTGCCAGGAACTGTGCTAGGCCCATTGGTTCAGTAGGGATTGCCAGCTCCTGCCTGTCCTTGGGTGTACCCCACAGCAAATGTAATCTCAAGGTTGGTCCAGTCTTCGGGTGCTCAACCACAAAGTTGTTTGTGCACCAACAGGTCCTTTGTCATAAGGACTCTCTGAGCTTTCACTGTGGCATGCAGACATGTCATCTTTTCCAATCTTGTGCCATAGCATCTCTCCACCATGTGGTAAGAACTATTGATATCACATGGGACAGACTCCAGAAATACTAACGCATAGCAGTTGCCCAAACTTCCCTGATGTGACAGCACTGGTTCTTGAGTCCTCCATGGACTTACTTAAGCAGAAACTCCAGGGGAAAGGTCTGGAAATTTGGATTTTTAACAAGCACTGCAGATAACTTTTATCAGTAAGATCTGGAAAATGCTGCAGTAGCTCCCTATGATGTAGCAGAAGCAGCCAGGTATCTTTCATGACTGGTGGCCCCAGCCACCTAGTAGCCACAGTGGAGGATGAAAGATGAAAGCTCCTTCTGGGAAGCAGGTCAAGCACCTGTCCCCTCCCTACTCTAAGCTTGTTGTTTGGTGCCATGGAGCTGGGTATGAGTCATAGGGACCCTCATAGGAATTTTTATGGCTGATTGTTTTAGGATTGCTTTGGGTGTGGATTGTCACATCCTTCTCCCATTACTCTCACCTGAGAAGCATCAAAATTGATCTTCCTGAGGCCACAATTAGTTCAGGCACAGCCAAGGCACACTGCAGACACTATTCTGGGACAGAAGCTCCTAGGCAGCCAGCCTTGCCCTTTCTCACTGAGAAGAATGAAATTGATCCACACAAAAACAGTGGCAATTAGAGATGGAAAAAAATTCACCTGGATTTCCAACAGCTGTCCAGATGTCTCTCATATAACCCAGTGATGGTCCCATTCCAGAGGTCTTCCACATCCTTCAGTAAATCCTCAGTTTTTGCTTAAGCTCACTCAAGTCGGCTCCTGTCACTTGTCAAAAAGAACCCTAGCAGAATTGAAAGGGCAAGGGGCTCTTATTTGCACTTCACCTATAACCTCTCCATCATTCAGCCACCTGCCCAAATGTCCATCCACATAAAAATGTTTCTGTATTTGCAGTGATGGCTCCAGTAGTGCCATGGATACTGGGACACAACAGCCAACAAGATCCAGTTTCCACCCTCACCGACTCACAGGCTATAGGAATTCTGGGGGTACAGAAAGAGTTGCAGGATTGATATCTGGAGCCCAGAAAAGGACCATGCACCTGGTCGCTGGAAAAGGCATTTTCCAGGAGGTAAATAGAGACTAACCAAAAGAAAGAGTTGGGGAGAAGAGTGGACCAGGCTGTGGGATTAGCATATGCCTATTTGTTGTTGTTAGGTGCCCTCCAGTTCGGTCCAACTCACAATGACCCTATGTACAACAGAATGAAACACTCCCTGACACTGTGCTATGCCTGGTACTTATGTCAGTGCTTCTCTGCTCTTCATAGGCGTTTCAATGGCTGATTGTTTTGGGATTGTTTCCGGAGTGGGCTGCAGGTCCTTCTCCCATTTTTACCATGCTGGGGATTGAACCCAGGGCTTCAGAGTGTACAGAGCAACACTCTGCCAAATGAGCTAAACCCCAGCCCCAGCAAATGCCCAGAGGATATAACAAATAGGAGCAGACTATGAGCTGGAGCACAACAAATCTGAGTATCAGAGAGCAGAGGGTATGTGAAGAGAGATATTCCATGGAAGTGGTACCAAAGCTCACATTTGATATGCCTATCCCCTAAAACTGTTACCTCCTTGATGCCGGGTACTATAACTTATTTTTATAATCATTATCATGAGCACTTAGCTTGGCATTTAGGTATCTACAATTAAAAATTGCAGGCCTGGGTATTTTGTTCATTTTTCATTTACCTAAGTTAAAATTCACTCTTCAGTTCAGAAACTTATGACTTCTGACTGTGCATAAAGCTGTGTGATCTTCATCTCCACTGAAGTATAGTTTCACTTCTCAAAAGGATTCTCATACTGCTATGTTGATGTGTGTTGTTTGCTTATTTTTGGCCCTTAGGGATTAAACCAAGGGCCTCACACATAATTTGCAAGTGCTCTGCCATTAGGCTGCACTCCCAGCCCTTTTTTTTTTTTCCTAGCCCATTTTTTTTATGTTTCATTTTGAGTCAGGGTCTTACTAAGTTATGTAGGCTGCCTCTGGCCGCAAACTCATGATCCTCCTGCTTCTGCCATCCATGGCACTGGGATTGCAGGTGTGTACCATTGTGCCCGGCTCACACTGCAGTTTTATAGTCAACCACTGTCTCTCCTCCTTGCCCTTGCTGGTATTTTATATATGGAGTATTTTATTTAAGACTTTTATCTGCCTACATGATACAGATAGTGTTATCTCTACAAAGGAGAAAGCCAAGAATCAGTGGGTTTTTCTTTTTTGCCTGTCTTCATTCTGGAAGCTCCAGGATTGCTTTACTTGTGTAGGTATAGGGCCCATTTCCTCAATACCAGGTAGGACATTCCAGCTGGTTCAGAAAATCTATTCGGAAAATCACACTTTATCCCTAGACCTGGGTTCCATGCTGAAAAAAGGTAAGACTAGAATATTAACATTGTTTCTCTGTCAGATCCGCCTTTCCTGGCCTTTTGCTGTGGGGCTAAAAGTATTTGTTTCATAGAACCAATCAAATGCACCTTGTTAGGACAGCTGGCTTCCAGATCCTCCAATGGTTACATCTTTTTCGACAAGTATTGGTTAATTCCTTCTAATCATCTCTTGATTTTACCAGGAAGGTCATTATTTTTACAGGCAGTTCACTGATAAATTGGGGAAGGTTTTCATGTTGTTTTTTTCCTGTGGTGTGGTGTAACTTTCTTTGTCATCAATACATACGTCAAAGTAGGCTAACCAGAGTATTTCCCCAGTGAGAGCATATGGTTGGGTCATGCAAACAGCCATCATAAATCCTCCTTGACAGTGGCCCAAAGTGATACTGTGACCATGTCCCTGTGGAATCCAGATTTATGAAGATCTGAATGTGAGAACTGAGTGTTAGGCACATGGGTTTTTTAAAATGGGCCACGTGAACACATCTGTCTCTTTATATGGCTACTTGCCTCCTTCTGCGGCAAATGAATGAAAAGTATGTGCAGAAGTATTTGAAAAATTCTTGAGGTGCCTCACTAAACTTGCCTAGATCCCAAAGCAGGGTAAGCACCCAATAAATATTCATTGAGTGAGCAAGTGAATGGATGGATGAATGAAGTGAAACTTGGGAGAGTTATAAAGTCATCTCATTTTTCTAGAAAGAAGCTGATTGCTCAAGGGTGCACTTGACTGCGCTTCCAATACCTACCCCACTTTTCTACTTCTGAATACTTGCCCATCTCTGTGCAGGAAACTTCTCTAACCGCCATTGGAGTACATTGACTTAGTTTAAGCCAATCAGAACATGGCATTTTTCATGGAAATTATGACTGGTCTGGGAAGAGGCATGTAATCTCGGTTGGCCCAATCAGATTGAAGGAGATGAATTGAAGTTCCTGGCACTGGGAGGCATTTCCTCTTTCTTCCTTTGCCTATAGGCAAAGAAGCACATCACCCTCTTTTGCTGAAATAGGGTTTTTCCCTTCCATGTCAAGAAGATCTTTGCCTTGGTTTCCCCACTTACCTTAAGACTTTGAGGGAGCCAGCTCTGGTGTGAGGCTGTTACTGTGCACAAACTGAGCAGGAAAGAATCTTACCCTCCATGTCATATGTGTGTTCCTGGGCATTCCCAGAGAAAATCCAGATTTTAGACCAGATTCCTGTCCTGTTATTTGAGAGAGTCGTTTGCCTCTAGGATAAGTCACCTGAAGTTGGGATTTCTGTTGCTTTCCCCTGAAAATAAAAAAGGTAAAATAAAAATTTGAAGTTGAGATGAGAAAAGGAGAGAGAATAAGAAAGAAGACTAAATGGTCATTTTGGGGTTTCAGTAATAATGGCAACCCCTACAGGGAGAGCACCCATGAAGGTCACTTTTAGATCCTGTCTTTGATTGTAAGTCCCTGTACAGCTGAGAGTGAAGTTCTGTTAGGCTGGTTATACTCACCTCCTTCAGGCAGGCTTTGCCCATCTGGAAAAGGAGCCCTCTTCCATCTAGGGGAAGTCAGTATTTTTCTTCCCTGGTTTGCACTGGTTCTTCTGGCAACAAAGAAAAAAGAGGTTTCTATCATCATGTATGCCACAGTCTTCTAGGGTTTTCACCCAGAAATCATATTATTGTCCCTGTTTCTGGCATATGAAATTTAGAAAACATGGTAGCAGATTTTCCTTTTACAGTAACTAAAAGCAGGGCACCATAAAAGTCATGCAAAAAAAAAAAAAAAAAAAAGCAGCAAAACAACTCTTGCTAACAAAGATCTTATCCTTGGATTGGAATGACAGGGAGGAGCATTTTAGACAGCAATAGGAGACTTGAATAAATAGAAATATAAAATCATGTTAAGCCTCAAAAGGTAGTATGTCATTAATTCTTAAAAGAATATAATAACTCTTTAATGCAAACATTGTTTTAGTTTCTTCCATCACCATCATGTATTGTTCGGAGGGTTGCAGTGGCTTCTAGATCTATCTGCTTCTACCCTGTCTACTGTCTGATTGATTGTCCACACTGAAGCCAGGGATATTTTGTGGAGAAGCAAAGTGGATCGTGTCATTCCTCTGCTCTTCCTCTCAGGCCTACAAGACTCTGCCTGGGTTGGTCTCATACTATGACCCATCATATTCTTTTTATTTCTTTCCCTCTAGAGGATTTCCAGTCCCACCCCACCAAAGCCTTTGCATATGCTGTATCACCCTTGGAACATCTTTCCTTTACCTCTTCGATTAGCCAACACTTGTTCATCCTTCTTCCAGTGTCAGCTCCAGCATCCTGTCCTCAGAAAGGAGTTTTCTGCTTTTTCTGACCTCTGTCTCCCATCTCAGGCTGTCACAGCACCAAGGATTTTTTCTTTTGGCTTGCCTCAGTTGGAGTCCCAAAATTGTTTTTGTCATCATTTGGAACATCACCTGTATCCCCCACAAAACCCCAAAGTGGGCAGAGATTTTGTTTTAGTCACCATTGTATCTCTAGAACTTGGCAAAGTGTCTGCTATATAGTAAATGCTCAATAATATTTATTGAAAGCAAGAATGAGCATGTAGACATGCAATCCACACTCACTTTGAGCCAGACCCCATGCTATGACCCTAATAACCCTTTTGCCATTTACTCATCAGAACTCTGTAGTTTCTCTCCACAAAAGAGTTTCTATTGTTATTGTCCCATTGTATAGGTGGGTACACTGAGGCTTAGAAAGATGAAACAGTGTGGCCAAGGTTACATGCCAGGTATGTGATGGAACTGGAATTCCAACTAGGTATATGACTTCAGATTCTGAATTCTGAACTTTTCACCTCTGCCAAGTCTCCCAAATGAAAGAAACTTCTGGGACTTGAGAGGAGGGAGCTTTATGAGCAATCAAGAGTTTTGACTGGTCTCAAAAAGTGAGATTGCTTTGTCTAGAGAAGGAATAAAGAGGAGGGCAGGTGCACAGTAAACCTGCTGAAATAGAGGCTCAGTTGAACAAGGTTCCCTTTCTGAGTGGGTTACTTAGCAAACATGTCCCTTCCTTCCTGCAGGTGCAGGTCCATGCCAGGAGCCCAAGATTGAGAAGCCAAATGCTAGCTCAATTCCACACTGGCTCAATTCTACTCTTTTATCCTCTGCTGGGCCATTTTTGCAGTATACACACCACACCTGTAGATACAGCATCCTGCAGCCATGCAGGTTTAGAGACACAAAAACAAGAAGTAAAAAAGTTGATTTGGCTAGAGTAGAGGTCTTTAGAGGAAAATACAAAAGCCTAAGGTTTGCACTTTCTGAGGTAGTAGCCACTGACCACATATGGCTGTTTAAATGAATCAAAATAGAATAAAAATTTTAAATTCTTTTTCTCAATCATTCTATCCACTTTTCAAGTGTTCACTGGCTACCTGTAGCCAATGGCTGCCATGTTGAACAATTCAGATACAGATCACTCCCATTATTACTGAAAGTTCTATTGGACGTCTCCGGTCTACAAAGCAAGCTGGAGTATTAATTTAAAAATCATTGCTAAGACTTTATGCAATGGACCAGGAGTGGTCACAAAAGGGTTATAGGAGGGGAAGCAATGTAATGGAAGTATAGTGCTAGGGGAAGTAATAATTACCATTTTTGAGGGATTCTGCTATACCAGGTAGTATGCTAAGTATCTCCCAAACACAATCTCATTTAAGAAGGCTATAAGGTAGATACTGTTATAATCTGTATGCCATAGGTGAGGAAATGGATGTCCAATGGGGTTAAATAATTCCTGTAGCTCCAAGTCTTTCTGACCTCAAAAGGCTGTATTTTACACCAGGCTTCTACCCTCTACCCAAATGACCATAATGATGAGAATGAATTTGTCAACAGTGCAGAAATCAAGGTCAGGGGGTGCTGTTTGACAACACTAGAAGTATTCTAGGCATGAAATCATCCTGGTTTCAAGCACGAGGTCATGAGCGTCCTATGTAGCAAGCTTCAGATGTTCCTTATTCTCTGCCCCTGGCCTATAGTTCCTCCTCCTTCCTCCCTCGCTAACCATTAATTGCAATGGCCCTCGTTTTCCTTGGACTCATCTTTGCTTATCTTTTTGTTCCTCATGTTGGTGTTTTCAGAGAAAATTGTGTTTGCATTAGGTTTTAACCTAATAAATTTTTATCCCTGGGAGTACATCTCCTGCCTTATCCTGCTGTTCAGCCTCCCCCTTGAGATCATAGGACACAGCTGGAGAGCTTGTGTGGGCCCCACCATGAGCCAAGTCCAGAAATCCCATCTGGAGATGTGCATGGTAGAAGCCTTCCCTGTTCTCCCAGTTCTCTGGGTAAACGGTCCTGCTTCCTGGGGGACACATAAGGTCTTTTTGTGCCTTTGGCCGCCTGATATGTTGAAGGGATATTCTCATGGGAAGAGCTTTGTCTTCAGTGGACCCTCCATCAGACTTTAGCTTGTGCATATTTTGGCTTTTGGAGAAATCCACCAAGCACTGAAGGTGGATTGGCCTCTCCCTGTCTTGTGAAGAAAACTGGTTTCATTGATTATGGACCAGCAGATCTCCATTACCCACTCCCCATAAAATCAGTGAGAGAAATGGTTGGATACCGATCTACATGTGACAGTGGGGGAAACTAAGGCATGGAAGGCAAGAGAGAATTCTACATGTGTCAGAATTAAAGAACTAGAAAGAAAACGATGACATCCAGGTTGCCTGGTCATGCTTGAACCACAAGCCACACTTGCCTATTTAGTTACAACAAACACAAAAGAGATAAACATAGATGTAAGTTAGTCTAAACATCAAATTTCAGAAGTTTTTCCTCTGATGTCTAGTCAGCCATCCTGACCTTTATTGGAGGATAAACCAACTTACAACAGCTGTGGACAATTATTTACTGTAAGTCAGAGACCAAAGGGTTTGGATACTGAAGAAAATTCAGCGTTAGAAGGAGAGAGAGATGCTCAGTACCAGATAGTTATCTGTTTACTTGACTCCTGGATTTTAGAAATTGAGAGGTACCAGGTTCATGGCACAAGACATGCTATAAGAGCCCAGGGTGTGTTGAATGGTGGGGTCAGCTCACACATGAAGGGGTTACAAAAATGCACAACCACACCTGCACCATCCCCATCCTGGAGTCATCCAAGAAGATACTTTGTACAGATGCTACTGAGATGACACGTCCCTTGCTATCCATAAAAGTGATCTATAGCTGGCTGTGGAGTTACCTAACTATCTTGGCTACTCAATAAGAAACAGATTGAATTCCCTCGCTCTGGCTGTCAGATTTTACAGCCGTCTGATGGTCTCTGGCAGTGTGGCCTCTCAGCAAGACACCACTGATTGGGGACGCTCAGAAACATTTGGCTGTCAGGCAAGGGACAAAAAGCTTTGCATGACTTGGAGGTGAGTTCAAAGCCAATAACATTTACACACCATCCCAAGGATGCATTTTAAAGCCAGTAATGTGCCTCTAAGCCAATAAGGTGTTCTTACCTTAAGCACATCCCTTTTGCTCTTGGATAATAAGCTTTGTTTTAAAGCAACTGAAAATGCCATCCATGGTTTAAAACTGACTATGTCACCTCCATATTTTCAGCTTTCAAAAAGAAACAGAAGCCCTTACTTTAAGTTGACAGGCTTCATTACAGACAGACAGTTCCCCTCCACATATACATATGTATGTGTATGCACACATGCATGCACTCATTCACACACACACCCTCATCCTTACCTATGCTGCAACGTAATGGAATCTGGCCACCCAGAGTGTGACAAGAAGAGCAGTGAGGCCAATGAATTTCCTCTCAGGGGGGCCTTCTGCCACAGTACAAGGAAAAATTTGCTGTAAACACTCCCGTGCTTTGAATGGGGTTCAACCCTGACAATGCCTTCCAGAGCATGGCTTCTGCGGAGGACTCTATGTTCTAGAATTTTAATTAAACAGACCACAAAACCCACCAGCTCCCAAGTTGAGTACTAAGTCTCAATTTGAGAACAACTGAAGTTCTTAAAATACAAATGACAGCAAGAGGGAAATGTCATTATCCTGTGTAAAAGGGTTGAGCACATCATAGAGACAATATAGGGTAAAACCTAAAAGCACAGAGTCTAGAACCAGAGCGCCTAGGTTCAAATCCAGGCCCTGCTATTTTCTCGCTGTGACCTTAGCCCATCACTTAACTTAGGTGGTTAGTGAGTCCTTAAAAGCGGGAACAGTGATTTCAGAATTGGAGGTAATCTTGGACACCATCTTGGTCCCATTAGACTTACCCATAATGATTTAGTGTGGAGACCGCACAGGTCCCAGTGCTCAGGCTTCACTGTTTCTTACCAGTGTGGACCAGGAAGGCACCCCGAGTGTTGGAGGAACAGGGTAGGCAGGGAGTCTGCTGAATCTTTTGCCAAACACAAGGGCATAAATTGGAAAGTTATTTGAGGGTTGCTGGATTAACATCAGGGCTGAGAGCTTCATTCATACTCTTAGGATGCTAATTGAAAGCTAAGAAGCTCCTTCTTACCCTCCCTGCAGGACTCAGTCCCTCATTTCTGGAGTAAGTACACAGTGTTCCATCCTATTGTTTCCTATATGAAGCACATAGTTCACCATGCAATACATGGTCCTTTTCCACCTATCCTACCCTGATTATCCAGTCTCAACTTTTACCCACATATGTGGTGATCTGCCCCATAACGATGTTTGATTTAATGCTAGACCAAATATGCAAAAGGGCTCCCATAAGATCATATCGCCTAGTGACACTGTAGCCATCTTCCTTTGTGTAAGCACACTCTGATGTTTGCACAATGATCAAGTTGCCTAACGATGCCTTTCTCAGAATATATCCCCATTGTTAATTGATGTGTAACTGTTTCCTCTGACCACAGTGCCCATCATCTCCTTCCTGATTTCACACACATACATGACTCCAGGTTTAGACATGTTCTTCCCAGAACTTCCAATATACCTCCCCCTTTTTAAGTCCCTACTCATGCTCCAAGATCAAGAGCGATATTAACTCATCTGTGAGATTTCCCCAGACATTACCACTCTTTTTAATGATAGAAACACTGAGCACTATGCTGAAAACTGTTCACAATTGTCTCATTTCATTCACTTAATCCTCACTGTAAGTCTAAAAAGTAGTTACTATTATCCCTATTTTAAGATGAGGAAAACAAGACTCACCAGAGTTCAGTAACTTGCCCAAAGTCACATAGCTCATTAGTGGGAGAGCCATTTTCCAGCCCATGTTGATCTTTTTCAAGAAACAAGTTCTTTTCCCTGGGGCCATAGTGATTTTCCTAGTGAACTTTACTGTCTTGATTCTATCATTTTCCCGATTTCACTTTATATCTTTCTCTTCCAAAATTAAAAGTGAAGTTATTCTTTTTATTATCTGTAATATTGAGAACACTGGTCATGATAGCTGATTAACACAAAAATGAACAAATGTACTGAATGGATAAATAAACAAATATATGAATGAATGAATGGAAGGAAGAAAATAATCTAAAAAGAAATATTTGGCTTACTTAAACGTATATATTTTAAAACAAGCTAACTTCTTCCAAGCACACCAAACATTATGTTGCATAGAGAAGAATTTTAATGCTGCTTGAAAAATGTAACTAGATATGAAATACATAATTTATATTGACCTTGGGTCTTATTAATGACAGGAAACTCAAAAGAAAGTCAAGCCTATACTCCTGTGGCCAAAGATGAGGAGCCTAAAAATGTTGGACAAAGCAAAAAACATCTGGACCTGGTCACAACCTTATAGTATGAAGATATTATGCTCTTTGGAGCTCAGTCTTTTTGCTTGAAAACAAAACAAACAAAAAATAACCACCTTTATATTCTTCTTATGACTAGAGTGCTTGCCTTTTGATATGTACTCCCTGGAAAAAGTTGCATCTAAAGACTTCAAATAGATAAGCTTGCAGCTGCTGCACATTTAAATGTTTAGACTACATCAACTTGCTTTCCACAAGAACTTGCTTATTAAGGATGTATTAAAAATATCTAGAGTAAAATAAGAACAGATCTTAGCTTTGGGCAAAAATATGTAATGAATCAAACAGATGCATTGGGGAGGTTCAGAAGTCAGTACCTTTGGCTCAGAGTTGATAACAACCTGTTCAGAGTACCAGCCTGCTCTCAGAGCATGGGAGCCAGGGTGAGGTTACCATGTAGTATTTTCCAAGTGTGTAGGATGCAACTTGAAAAGCAAAGGTGTGAGTTTCCAGAAAGGGATAGAAAAATCAGAATTACGAGACACATGTTAGAATATCATCTTGGGGTGTGAAGTGCCCACATGCTTTGAAGCAGCATGTGTTTGGAACTTAGGCTTGCATGATCACCACACAGATGAAGTAACTCCGGAAGAGTCTGTGGAGGGAAGTTCAGGGCTGTGCCTCTGTGTGCCCTTAATGTGGAGAGCCTGACCTTTATCTGACAGGAGGCAGTTGGGAGGTTTGGATGCTGACTGAGTAGAAGCTTTCTGCCATATGTCTTCCACCCCATAGGAGATGAGTTCAGACCAAGTTTTACAAAGAATTCCATGATCTGAGTTTAGTAACCCCTACAGATATTGCAAGGAAGACTTTGATTCAATTCTAAGCATATACTCTTGTTTTGGATGGATGCCTGAATTTGTTTTCCCCTTGATTTTGTCCAGTTTCATTGGAAAAAGATAAGAATTTTAAAATTAGGTTAATGTCATACATGTTTCTAACCCTAATATGAGAAATAATTGTTGCTTCAGTTATAGAATGTTAATTATGTAAGAGATTCTGCCAAGTGTTTGATATGGTATCCTTATAAGCTACCTGAGAGAGAGGTGCTTATTCATCTGTTTTATGAATGAGAATAAAGACACTTAGGTAGTTACTCAATAACAGACACAAGATTCATAATCAAACTTTGCTTTAAAACTAAACTGTACACTCATGGTTACCATAATGCAGTTCTCTCCAGCTTTTTATATATTTATTCAGGTCTCCTGTAGGTTTTTGTTTTGTTTTGTTTTGTTTTGTACTTGGGGTTGAACCCAAGGCCTCGTGCTTACATGCTCTGCAAGTAGTGCTGGACAACTGAGCTGCACCCCCAGCCCTTTTTTTTTTTTTCTTTTCCTTTACTTTTTTGAGGAGACAGGATCTTGCTAAGTTACTCAGACTGCCTCTGGTCTCGAACTTGCGATCCTCCTGCCTCCACCTCCTGAGCTGCTGGGATTACAGGCGTGCATTACTGTGCCTGGTTCCTGTAGGTTCTTGATAACCAGGAGTATGTTTCACTTTCCTGTTGATGTCATACAGCGCAGTGTATGTGATAACAGCTAACAAGTTGATGAAACCTTTTTTTTTTTTAATGAAAAGGACAGATACTAAATTTTCCAGAAGGTGAATGTCTACACACTGAGTCAAACCGAAATGAAACAAGAGAGGAGAATGTCAACACAAGAGGGAAAGACTCCTGCCTGGGCTTGTGGTTGAAGGCACCATGTTATATAAAAGACGCTATGACCTTGAGAGCCAAACAAAGGATATTTGTTGCTGGGGGTTAGATGTCCTGTTCACTCAGGAGCCAGTGCTGCTTCAAAGACCATTTGTTGGTGTGGGGAGAAGCTGTTGCCAAGGTGAAGAGTCCCTATGTCCCAGCTGCCCATAAACATGTCTCCAAACAGCAGGAAGGAGCTATACAAAATGGCTGTCATAGCCAGAGTAGGGGGTGGAGAGACAGGAAGTAGATGTGTCTCCCTCAGTAGCACTGCCTGAGCCAAGAAGGGTTCCACATCCTGACTGGCCAAGACAAACACAGTCTAGTGCTGACGGGGAGGCAGCCATCAGGGAACAGCTGAACCACCACAGTTATCCAGCCTCCCAAAAGATTGTCACCGCAAGAGTGAAACCAGGACCTGTGGTTTCCTGCCGTCCTCTCTGGTACACAGCTTGGGCTTCCAATGACTCATGGTCAATGGCGTGCCAAGATTTCACGTCCCATTGGCAGTGGAGCTCAACCTGTGCACAGCCACTGACATTCCTGCTACTTCCTCCTCCTGAGGAGTTTAATGAGAGGATTAATGGTGACCAGGATATGAGTGGACACCTTCACATGCATAGCCTGGCTATAAAACTGGTTGTGCATAGGCACGCAAGGACAAAGCAAGGGATGAGTAACTATCAGCTGCTCTGAGCCAAGACTTCTGTGTCTTAACGGTGCTGTTGTGTGAGGAAGAAGAAAAGAAACTAACATTTATTAACTTCAGGCCTGTGGAAAGATTGGTGTAGTTTGGTGGTTAAGACCATAGGTGTCAAATTACATCTGGCCTGTCATTAACTAGCTGAGTGATCTTGGGAAATTACTTAGCCCTTCTGAACCTGACTATTCTCATCCAGAAAGAGAGAATAATAGTAGTATCTACCCTATCAAGTGGGTCTGTAGAGCAATGGAGATTGTAAAGTTTAATAAATGTTAAGTTTTATCATTATTATTTTTACTCTCATCAATAATCAAGTTCAGTTGATGGAGAGAGCTAAAGAACAGAGGGAATTATTTCAAAGGGAATTTATACTCATTGTAGAATAGATACTATAGGGAAGTTGAATGCTATAGTCCAGTTGTAAGCCTTGATCCTGATACAAGCTGCATTCTATAGATGATTAAGTCTAAAGACATTTTGGGAACAAAAATAATAGAGACACTAGGATCTGTGCATATTCTAGGAGTAAGCTGGCCAGGGTGACTATCTCACTTCCCACTAGGTGCCACCATGAATAATCCAAACCTGAATCACACAGAAGCATGCTATATAATTCCACCAAAACTTATTTGAGGCTTTTCAGATGCCAGGCACTCGGCTATGTACAGGTGTAGAGGGCAGGGAATGTAACAGAGGGGAGTGAAACGTTACTCCTCTCTTCAAGACTCTAGTTGAGAGGGTTGAACACATGTACCTTCAACTAATACTAGGCAGACAGGTCATTGTTTCAGTGTGGACACAAATACATGCAACTCACATAGGGAGAGATTGGTTCTGAGTTGGGGTATCTGTGAAGTGTTCTTGGGAAGTGTGCATTTGGAGATGGGCCACAAAGGTTGATGTGTAGAGCAATGAACAGCATGGATAAAGGGCTCACATTTGCAAAAGCAGTAGCCTGGAGTGGAAGGAAGAGATAAATTGGGAAATAAAGTTAAGGGGGTGGGAGAAGGCCATGTTTTATGGTTTTGACATTCAGGCTGAAAGATTTGGATTCTGTTATTTATGTTGGGAGCTAGGGTTCCCGGGGAGTATCAGCTCAGGCGTTGACATTGAAGTGAGTTTGAGTCATGGCTGTATTTTTTTGCACATGGTATGACCTTGGAAAAATACTTTGCTCTCTGGACTTCAGACTTCCCATTACAAAGTGGTGATCACAGCAGTGGCTAACTCAGGGCTAAAGATGTACATAGGCTGTGCAGTGCTGTACCCCAAAATAGTAGACTCCTAACAAATTAGCAATTGTTGTCACTCTCAGTAACCCAGAAACTGTTGCTTTAGCTTAAGGAGAAATGAGCACAAGGACTGGGACAGTTGAAAGCAATAGAAAGGGAAGTATGTCCTTCTCAGTGGCTAGACAGGGATATCAGCAGCCTCCTACATATGAGAAGTGAGACAAGAGGCATCAACAGTAAATAAAGGATTCAAGCCCAGGAGTTTGAGATGAGGCTGTGGAAAATGATTTCAGTTCTGGGTGTATTGAATCAAAGATACATGGTAAATCCTTAGGGTTTTTTTTTCCCCCATAGGAATTTCAAGTGCAAAGGTCCGAATTTCAGTGGAATCTTTAGGATAAGAGTCTTAGGATGGAGGGACATGTATGTGTAAGTAAAAGTCAAGCCTTTGGAAGGATACGATGGTCCTGAAAGGGTCTTTAAGAGCAGTAACATTTCTGGGAAATGAACATTGTGGAATGTCTATTTAGATGAGAGAATATAAGTCAAGAAATGGAACCGAGTAGTTACTGTATTACAGAAAGAAAATGATGGGGATTTCAAACAAGCTGTGGTGGTGTGTTTCAGCAGACAGAAATGAAGTTGTAGCTCCATGATGCTTTCCATGAGTATCTCAGAAGAATATAGGGAAGACGCGAGTTTGAGAGGCATTAAGGAGAAAAATAACCATGGGGATTATGGTGTGTGCTTTGTTTGGAAAGAAAGTCAGAAGTTAAAGGAATGTAAGAGAGAGAGTGAAGGAAGTTAAAACAAATCTGGCATAAGACAGGAGTGGGCTTGGGGTGGAAACTATTTGAACAGGTTTGTAGGGTAGACAGACATCCACTGGGAAAAATTAAAGATGCACAAGAGGAAAAAGGTTATTGCTGATCTAAGGAGAGCAGGAAAGTCTGTGAAATATGGGCTCAGGGGGATGTTAGTTCCAGAGCAAACAAGGACCACATCTTAAGTGAATTCCAGAGCAAGGAAGAAAGGTTTTGTTTTAATATGTTTTTTAAAAATTAAGTAGTTGATGGAGTTCACTTTGGTGTCCCTTTATTTTCTAATTACCTGTAGAATTTCCTTTAGAAATTTAATGAGATTTTATGAGTTTTTAAAAAGCGTAGAGTTTTGTTCCATTAATTCTCTTGAGAGGCTGAGTAGTGGAACAGAACTAACCACAGGAGCTGATGATTGGCAATCAGAAATCCAGGCTGGTCATACCCTCATTACAGCTCAGTGACCAGATGCGGGGAAAGAGAAAGGTGTACTGGGGCTCAAATGAGGTACCATGGGCATCTGGCTTTGTAACCCTCATCTGCAACCAGCTAGAGTTTGTTACTTTTATTGATCATATTGATCACATTTCCTTCCTGAGGCTGTTTTTGAAATTTGTGCATAGCCTGAGAAAACCATGCCTGGGACATGAATAAGAGGGAAAATTTATCCTGTGCCTTATCAGACCCTAAGCAGATGGTACATGAAGCAGAGGGAGTCAAAACATATCTGTAAGTCAGTCCCCATCATGTACTCTGCAAAATGTGCCACTACAGCGCTAGGGGGATTTCATGGGCTTTCCACTAAAGCAGACCCCTTCTCCCCCAACATTTTTCCAGTGATGTCTCCAACATGGGTTTGAATGACTCAAGCTGTGGGACTCCCACCACTTCCCTTATTATGCACATTTGCCATTTCCCAGATTTCATCATTAGGGCATTTCCTGAAATTCAGCCCAACATGATCCTTTTTTCTGATTCCCAGAGGATTTCTATTTAAACTTCAGCTGTCAAGAGGGGAACCCAACTGTGAACAGAAGCACAATTGACTGTGACATCATATTTTCCAATGGGCACCTATCCTCCACTCTGAGACCCAATTTCCCCCTTGCTTCTGAATTTAAGAACAATGCCCACACTTCTCCAGACCTTACGAAGGTGCTGCTACTGAAGCCAATAGCAGCAGGACCTCAAATTGCCCTTGAGGTTAGCAGCCTATAAGGACTGTGTGTTAGGAACTCCCCTGGAACCTCATCACTTTCCCAAGACCCCATTTTTTAAGCAGATCAAAGTATTTTCCTTGGGTGGTGAAAGCCAGAGGTTCAAGTCAAAGTGAATGAGTGTGGGATTCTGAAGGAAGCTGGCAGAACATCAAAGGACAATTGGGTGGGACCTGAGTCCTTTCCTTGAAAACTCTTTTCCATTGTTTCAAACTTTTTCAGTCTGACACTTCATTGAACTTGCCCCTTTGCTCCCATCCTAGTCCCTGCAACCTCTGTTCAGCCACCCATTCATTCAATCCTCTGATGCTCAAGTTCCTTAGGTACTTAGATGTTCCAAAGCAAATGTACTGATCTATTCTGTGAATAAACACCCATGTCCACCCACACTTGCCAATCACTTCATCTGAAACTCAGAACTCATCATTAAACTTTCTTTCCTTTTATTCTAAAAGCACTTTGTTGTATTTTCCGTGACACTTTGGTATATACATAGTTCTGTCTCCCCCACCAGACTGTGCCCTCCCTGAGGACAGAAATTTTATCCTCCTATTCATCTCTGTCCAGGGCCCACTGTACTTGAAACTTTAATAATCAGTGATAATTACAGATAATCTTAAACTTCCTCCTACTTTTAACAAATACCCATTTATGGCATAGCAAAGACTCTGAGGGAGATGAATTGTCACTCTTGATGGGCCACAAAAGTATATTTGAAGCCATTGCTTCTTAATTTAGATTAATACAAAAAATGAGCAGGTGCTATGTGCTATATGTGTGTGTGTATATATATATATATATATATATATATATATATATATATATATATATATATATATAAATTATAGCTATCCTAGGGAATGGTCATTGAACACTTACTATATGTCATACCTATGCAACATGCCCTCCTATGTACCATCCCCTTTGTTCTTTGCCATAGGGTACCTGGGCTCTGTCTTCATCTCTTCTCCATCAGTATTCCTGTTGGTGATTCCTCATGTCAGCTATAAGCCAATAATTCCCAAATTCTTCCAATCAGACATACCTTCCAAACTCCAAATTCCCATCCAATGTCTGCTCAGATGTCTAATAGATATCAAAAACTTAACCTGCCTAAACTCACTCCTGAGCCTCCTTCAGACTCTGCTAAACCTACTGCCTTCCCCAGCTCAGGAGATGGCAACTTGGAGTCTTCTAATGCTGATCATTCTCTTATATCCCACATCCAATCTGCAGGAAATTCTGGCTTTATGTTCAAGATATATCCAGAATTCAGCCATTTCTTGCCATGTCCTTTTCTTCCATTACAGCCTAAGACCTGATCATGTATTTCCTAGGTTCGAGCTAATAGGGCTCTGAGATTCTACACTTGTGCCCTATGGCATGTCCCCACAGAAGAACTAAAATATACCTCTTGATCTTCCAGTGACTCCCAGTTTTACTAAGAGGAAAAGCCAGAGTCATCCCAAGGCCTGACATGATTTGAGGTTCTCTGACCTCATGTCCTAATACTTTTCCCATCACCTCCTTGACAGTTGCCACGTTGCCCTCCTTGTTGTTCAATGAAAATGCTAGGCAGGCTGCCACCTTCTGGTCCTGGCTGCTGCCATTCCCTCTGCCTGCATGTTCTTCCTACTGAAACTGCTTGGTTGATTCTTCACCCCTTTCGAGTCTCAATGAGGTTTGCCCAGGCCACCATGTGCCCCTTCCCAACACTCCCTCTTTCACTCTGTTCTACTTTTTTCCCATTGTTGTTGTTGTTAGGTGCTTTCAAGTCAGTATCGGACTCATAGTGACCCTCATAGGGTTTTCAATGGCTATTTCAGGATTGCCTTGGGAGTGGATTGCCAGGCCCTTCTCCCATTTTTGCGGTGCTGGGAATTGAACTTAGGACCTCAGAGACTGCAGAGCAGCTCTCTACCAACTGAGCTAAATCCCAGCCAACTTTTTTCCCATAGTACTTCTTAATCCTCTAACATACCATGTAAAATTATTTGTATATTAAACTGTTTTGTTATCTTTCTTTCCTTTGCATAATACAAGTTATACAGGATTACAATTCTTATCTGTTTGCAGGAGGGTCTGGCTGCCATCATAGGCACTCAGCAAACTTTGTTGAATGAGCAAATAAGTAATGACATATGGTCATGGAATAAAAATACTGAGGCTCCTGGTTTCAGAGCTCCGAATGGCCTTAACACCCTGCGTGCCAGACATTGTCATAGCCCCCACATTCCATCTCAGACTCAAAAGCCCTACAACCCCAAATCCTTTACATCCCATTTCTGTAGCTTCAATCTCTGCCTTCAGAAACTACTTCTGTCTGTCATCGTGGCAAGGCATCATTGCATTTGCCTGAAACCAAATCTAATCACAGACGTGAGACTCCTTTGTCACACAAAAGGCTGCTCGGTAGGAGGAAGCTAATAAACTACAACTGACACTGGAAGCCTGTTCCTAAAGGAAAGAATTATAGCCTGCCACGGCTCCTGTCAAGTTACTCTCCTGCTCTTCATGATTGCTGAGGAGGATGCTGAGCGAGGACAGTCAGATCTGCAAGGAGAATGATGGAAAAAGGAGGCTTATTTTGGGGCAAACGAGAGTGTTTTCCATCTACCAGGAGAGGCACCATGCTGTCCTAGTAACTATAACTCCAGTAATTGGCCAAAGTCTTGTATTTACAGAGATCTATATTAAGTAGTGTGAACTCAACTCAAAGACTTTAAATTTATTTTCTTCTGGTAAATTTCCCATTAGCATCGCAAAAATTAGCATCCCAATTTCAAGATAAGGAAGTGCCAGGTGCATGTGACAAACTTTGAAGGTGACAGCAGTGGCAGCCATGGCTCCTCCTCCTCCTCCTCCTCCCACCTGAGCATTGCTGCTATCCTTAAATCTTTCTGAGCTTTGAGAGATTTACTTAGACCTTGTTAAGAGTTCTTAAGGAGAAATAACAGAATCCCAAGAAAAGTAGAGCTAATCCTTGACATTTTTATGAGAAACTCCAAAGAGAGGATAATGGACAAAGTGAGTTCGTTGAACAAGGAGGCCCTAACATTGAGCTCCCTTCCCATACAACCATGGCTAGATGGCTGTGTGTTCTATTTCTTCATATTCACTTGTTTTCTTTGTAATCTCAGGCTATTATAACAAAATGCCATATCTGGCATTAAACTTAAAAAATTGAAGCTAAGCACTCCTATAATCTTAGCAACTCAGGAGGTGAAGGCAGAGGCGGGGTGGGGGGATGGTGAGTTTGAGGCCAAAGGCAGCCTGCATAACTTAGGGAGACGTTGCCTCAAGATAAAAACAATAATTTCAAAAGTGGGGGGACTAAGGGGTATAGCTTAGTGGTAAAGCACTTGAAAGTATGCACCAGGTCCTGGGTCAGGCCATCCAGTACTACAGAAAATAAATAAATAAACATATTTTAAAATGAGCATATAAAATAGTGAGTTTCATTATAACATTTTCATTCAAGGATATTGTGTATTTCTGGGTAGCCTTGAAACAACAGAAGTTTAATTCTCACACTTCTCCAGATCAAGGCACTGGCAGATTCCGTTCCATATCTAGTGAGGGCCCACCTTCTGGTCCATGGATAGCTCTTTGTTACCACATCCTCACACAATAGAAGGGATGAAGCAAGCCCTCCCAGGCTCTCATAAGAACAAGAATCCCACTTGTGAGACCTGCACCCTCATAACCTCGTTTAATCCTAAATTACCTCCAGAAGACTTAAGAAAACATCGCAGATGATTTAACACCACTCTTGATCTTGGCGAATGAATAAGGACTTGAAAAGGAAGAGGCACATTGGAAGTGGTGGGAAGAGCATGCCTAAACCTGGAGTCATGCATGTGTGTGACATTAGGAAACAGATGACGGGCACTGTGGTCAGACACAGAAAACAGTCACGCATCACTTAACAGCGGGGGACGTCCTGAAAAAGGCATCGTTAGGCAACTTGGTTGTTGTGCAAATAGCATAGAGCGTGCTTACACAAAGGAAGATGGCTATGGTGTCACTAAGTGGTATAATCTTATGGGAACCCTATTGCATACTTGGTCTAGCATTAACTGAAGCGTTGTTTTGGGGAGACGACCACATACTTGGGTAAGAGTTGAGACTGGATAAGTAGGATAGCAGAGCTGGAAAAATGATCCTGTATTTCGTAGGGAACTATGTGCTTTGTACAAGGAACAATAGGATGTAGCATGGTGTACTTCAGAAATAAGGGACTGAGTCTTGCAGTGAGGGAGATGGGTAAGAAGGAGCTTCTTAGCTGCCAGTTGACCTCCTGAGAGTTCACTTGGAGATTTCAGCTCTGACGTTCATCCAGAAACCCTCAAATATTTTCTTACAACCCTAGCTGCCTTCATCTTTGAAGGCATGACTAGTCCATGCTCTGGACCCTAAAAGGCCTTGAATAGGAATTCTACCTGTCTAGAATGCTCCTCTCTGCCCCACCCTCCTTGCCTGCTTCTTTACCTACCTAACTCATCTTAAAAGTCATCTCAAGCAGGTTTTATATTGTATGATTCCATTTATATATTGCTGAGTTGGCAAATTTGTAGCTTAGGAGGGCAGATTAGTTGGGGACAAGAGTCAGGAAGAGGCTGAGACTACAACAGAATGGCTTGAGGCATCCTATGTGGGAGCTGTTCTGTCTCTTGACTGGGTGGTGGCCACATAAATCTTCATATGTGCCAAAATTTCATAGAACTGAATATAAACAATACAAAGGAGCACAAGTAAAACTAGAGAGAAGTGAATAAAGTCAGCAGATTTTATCAATGTCTATTTCCAGGTTGTGGTTATATATTATGCAAGATATTACCATGGAGGGGAAACTGGGTGGAAAGTAATGGGATCCCCTTGCATATGCTATATAGTTATCTTGCAATAAAGTGTTAAGCAATAAGAAAGGATTATTTCTCACTCATGCCACATACCTTCCTGGTGTGGCTGGGGGTTCTAGGCTGTGTAGGTGGCCCAGGCTCTTGGAGCCTCCACATCTGGAACATCACCAGTCACCTCATCAAGAGAAGGGGCCTTTTCCCTGGCTTTTATAGCTTCTACTTGGAAATGATACACCTTACTAACATTTCATTGAGCAAAGCAAGCCCTCTGGCTGTCCTACCTTATAGGAAGTAGAGAAGCTCAGTCTTGCCAGTTGTGTGGAATGAGGATAATTAAATATTTGTGACAACATCATGATCATGGCTGTTGTTTAAAATTATACCACAAATGGTTAAAATATTCATAATGTATTTTGCATTTACTCCATCATCATGTGGACCACAAAAATAAGTGTCTTTCATTTAGTGATTAACCAAATCTAGGGAAACACAAAAATGAATATGGAAGCCCTTCTTTATACACAAGGAACATACTTCAAGACCCCCAGTGTATGCCTGAAACCTGAATAGCACAGAACCCCATTTTTTCCTATATAACATATCTAAGATAAAATTTAATTTATAAGTTAGGCACAGTAAGAGATTAGCAATAATATCTAATAACACAAGAGAACAATTATAACAATATACTGTAATAAGAGTTATTTAAACTTATCACTTCTTTATTTCTGGAATTTACCATCAAGTATTTTGAGATCATGGTAAACTGCTAGTACCTGAAATCTGAGAACACAGAATAAAGGGGAGCTCCCAATAAAGGGAGCTCCTGTTTTATCACTGCAGATAGAACTTTGTATTAAGCCTGAGTCTCACTTTTCAGAAAAAATGATTTTTTAAAAAAAGGATAATGAAAATGCAGCCATATAACAAAAGAGCTTTTGCTCTTAGTTCCAAGTCCTCTTGGAAAATAACTGCCCATTGTATTTTCACAGAAGTAGTGCTTGCAAATAACCTTTAGCTTTTCAATCAGAAGGCACAAGTAGCCAATCTAAAATGTAACTGAGGTGTGTGAAAGTCTCTACATGTTCAGGGAGGCCATGTAGAGCCATAAGGAAGAATAGCATGGATGGATCAGGCTGATAAATTTCAGAAGTAAGTGTGAGATAAATACCAGAAAGGGCTGGAATTTGGTAAAACAAGCAAGCAAGCAAGCAAACATGACACAAATAGTCAACAAATAACTAGAATGCTCCCAAAATGACTAATTGAATGCTGTTGTACTTGGTAAAAATTAAAATCAGGCATTTTGCTATGTGGAACTATATCTAAGATATATTTTTTTAACTTGTACTTTGTCTGGAAATAATTATATTGATCCCAGCTGCTTAGTATTTCGGAGAAAAAACCTACTCTTACTGAACCTGCAGCCATACCACTATGTGGTGTGTGATCCCATCAGATCTCAGAAGCTAAGCAGGGTTGGGTCTGGTTAGTACTTGGATGGGAGACCACCTGGGAACCCCAGGTGCTGTAGGCTTGGGAGAAGGACCTGGCAACCCACTCCCAAAAAACAATCAGTCATTGAAAACCCTATGAATAGCAGAGAAGTGCTGACAATACTGTTTCACGTGTTGTATATAGTGTTGATAGGAATCGGAAACCGACTTGATGCACCTAACAACAACAATTACAACAACTCTTAACTGAGCATCCATTGTATGCTGGTCATGTCTATGCCAGGCAACTTTAACCCACGCAATGCTCCTACACCATTATTAACACCCTTATTTTACAATTGTGTAAAGAATCAGAAAAGGGAGCTGCTATTTGCAACCAGTACAACCTGCCTACAGAATGTGGTTCCCTACGGTAGATTATACTGTACCCTTTTGCCCCTCATCCCTTGAGGTGAGACTGTGAACACGGGCCACTGTGACTGGGATTCAGACTCTTTTTCCAGATTCTGTCCAACTGCATTCCTCCTTGCTTTTCTTCCCTAAGCTCCAGCCAGAGGATATCTCTCATACCTCAACAAACCTGACCTTCAAATCCAACCTTCATATAGCTTTTGCAAATGCTATGTCTCCTGTCATTTCTTCTTTATCCCTATACCTCAAATCTTACCTGCTCTGCAGATCCTAGCTCAGGTGATGCCTCCTTCAAGCTTCCCTACATAATGCCTTTCAGTCTTTCAGATACAAAGCAAGAAATGAATGAACAGATGGACAAATGATGCCATCTCCCAAAAGCAATGATCTGTCCCTTTATTCTTCCCATAGCATTTTGTTATTGTTGTTATATTCTACTCTAGGTAAGTAACTCTTTCAACTCATTTCAAAAGGCATTTAATGAGTTTTAACTATTGGGAAGTTTATTGCTGAGTAGGATGGGGAACACAGTAATGAGTAAGACCCAGCCCTGCCCCTTTAGGTGCTCACAAACTATTCATGTTAAATGAACTCTAATGCACTTGAGCACTCCTTTCCAGCTCTCAGATCCTTGAAAGAGGAAATACATTTGCAGAGTGGGGACACAGGCATTTTGTAAGAGAAGTCTGACTCCTATTACTGTCCTTCATCAGGAGCAAAGCCCAGTGTTGAGTGATCCTATTCCTGGCCAAATCAAGACCCACCAGGCTCCAGATAGATGGCCTCATCATTCAGGATTACAAATAGCCTACTGTGGCTTCAGCTGGTCAAAATGATAAGGTTAGAAAACCAAACAATATTGTCCTGAGTGTTCATAAAAATGAGTACAAATTATAGAAGCTTTAGGATTCCTAGGAGTTATCATTTATTATTATAACCTTGCTCCTTTCACCAGTGATCCTAGAACATTTTAAAAAATTACAATATAATAAGATGCAATACAATATTACTAATTAAAATCAGAGATTAATACTAGAAAACTCCAGATGATTCCATTTAACTTCATGTACAGGAGGCTTTGAAATTAAGTGTTCTCACACTTTCTATGCCTGTAGCCATACCACTGTGGCATCCAATCCCATCAGATCTCGGAAGCTAAGCAGGGTTGGGCCTGGTTAGTACTTGAATGGGAGACCCCCTGAGAATACCAGGTGCTGTAGGCTTGGGAGAAAGACCTGGCAACCCATTCCCCCAAAACAATCTGCCATTGAAAACCCTATGAATAGCAGAGAAGCCCTGACAATAGTGCTTTGCCTGTTGTATATAGGGTCTCTAGGAGTCAGAACACTGACTCAACAGTACCTAACAGCAACACACTTTCTCTTTATAGAAACAACTTGGATGTTGGTCTGAGAAGTGAGATATCCAAGTTTTCAAATAAACTCAAGTCTCACAGAATTATAAATAATAAAGAACCATGTGAGTGAAAAATCTTTTAAATGCCCTGTCTAATTGATAGGAAAAAACATCTCATATTTGACCAAACCCAATAAAAAAGATTTCAAGACAGGATATAAAAACTATGTCAACACACATATGTAATCACAAAACCTGCACCACCTTTGTGTACCCTGAAGGAAAAGAAAAAGTAAAGCAAATGGTAAGGAAAGTTGTATTGCTACTTATTGAAAAAAAAAAAAGAAAAGAAAAAGAAAGGAAAACTAAATTCCATTAGATTCCATCCTCTATCTCCAAGAGAAACCACAGGAATGAAGCATGGATGAGCACTTGGCTGAGGACCCCGATAGCCTATGGTGTTCCTCTGTTTGAATTAGGAAAAAGCGCTCCCTATAGGTAGATGCAGCACTTGAAACCCATGGCTTGACATCTGAAGAGGCTGCTGAAAAAAGAGGCATCTCTAACTAGCAGGAATTATGGCCCTGTCCAGGTGCTGGGCTTCAGCTTCCCATGTCATCATCCAATGTGAATTTCAAGTTTACCTGACCTACCCAGCGGCATTCTGCATGAAGGACTTGCCTCCCAACCCCTACAACTGGATTGAAGTCTCCATTCTAGTTTTGAAACCAGACTTCACCTTTCTGGGCTCAGTTTCTTTACCTGCAAAGTACAAGGGCAATGCCCACTCAGACCTACTCCCTTGAGTAAGATTGAACATTTCTCCTGGGAAAGGGTGGGCTAACTGTCCCTCATATAGGAATGAAATTCTCCTCATTAAATAAGCTTCATCTCATTTACCATTCAGAGAATACAATGCTTTCCCTTTTTATATCTGAATGTATTCTTTCTTTGACATTTTAAAGTACATCCATTTTCCTGTTTGTCTTCCTTTAGATTTGTTTCTTCAAGTGTAAAATAATAATAATAAGCCAAAACACCATAATGACTACCGTTCACTGGGTACTTTCCCAGGGCAACAGACATGATTGTACCAAGCACTTACTGTGTCTTTACAGACTCATGTCATTCACATGGTGGGATAACATACTCTCCATCATACAGATGCAAAAACGGAGACCCAAAGGTTAACTGACAACAAAATACCACAATAAGGGTTTAAATCCACATCTTTGTGATCTAGAAATTTTCCTCCCAACAGATATGTTTATAATTTATTCATGGCAGAAAATGACACACACACAAAAAAATAAGCAAGTAACAACCACCTTTATCCCACCTCTTCACTGTTAGCACAATGCTCTTCATCCTCCTGCAACTGTTTCCGTGTTATAGGATCATCCCCTTTTGCGGCAGAGTTAATAGAAGAGAGTTTGTTGTTAGGTGCCGTTGAGTCAGATCTGGCTCATAGTGACCTTATGTACAACAAAACAAAACACTCCCCAACACAGTGCCATACCTGGCACTATGTCAGTGCTTCTCTGCTATTCATAGGGTTGTCGATGGCTGACTGTTGTGCAAATGTTTCTGGAGGGGGCTGCCAGGTCCTTCTCCCATATTTTCCAGTGCCGGGCATCAAACCCAGGTCCTAGAGTGCATATAGCAGCACTGTACCAACTAAGCTAAACCCCAGTCTCCAGAGAGAATTTTTTAAAAGTAGTTGAAGATTTTAGTTATTAATAGCTAATCTCTACCTATAGTTTGGGAAGGAAGAAAGACTTATGTTGTCTCTCTCATAATGGCTTTCTTTTCATTTCCACCAGTGTCATTATTGTAATTCCTAACACCATTCCTAGAATCATTTGTCCTTGTTAATAATTGCAGCAATAACAATTCAAGATGTCTGCAGCTTTGGCAGAGGCCATTGAGAAAATATACATTGCATTTAATTAAGTCTCTATTGAGAATAGATGGAAGGTGCTTAATCATGTTCATGAGTCTGTAACTACTCTCTCTTATCAGGGCTCCACTCAGGAGGCCCTGTAGCTTCTTACAGCTGACAGGCTACAAATCACACCCTGGACCATACTGCTGCTTCCTTTGAGAAATATTAGCAATGACTGTGCACGTTATGCCTCCAAATGTTAGACTCTATAGGACCCACCATGGACAAATCATTCTTATGTCAGAAGATAACCCCAGTATCAGAACATGGGCATCTCTCTTGGGTTCAAAATAGTTACCTCCTATAGGTATGAGCAGTGCAAAGATGTGCTCATTCAAAAGCTCAATTGCTTCTCCAAGTGATGACCAAGAGAATTTTTGAGAGATTACTACGTGCTGTGTCAGACTAAGCACTTAAGGATTATCTCATTGAATGCTGAGAGCCACCTTATAAAGTAATTAACACCCTCATTGTATAAAGTAGGACACAATGTTAGAATGATTATTTGCTGTTTGTCCAGGGGTTCTAGTTTTCCTAAGCACATAAGAATCTTAGTTGGCTTGACTTTGTTGTTGTTAGGTGCCATCGAGTTGTGTCTGACTCACAGTGATCCTCATAGGGTTTTCAATGGCTGACTGTTTCAGGATTGCCACATCCTTTTCCCATTTTTGCAGTGCTGGGAATCGAACTCAGGACCTCAGAGACTGCAGAGCAGCGCTCTACCAACTGAGCTAAATCCCAGCCCCAGGCTTGACTTTAGCAGGGTTTTTAATTTTTTAATTTTTTTTAAATTTTTTGATTTAGGGGTTGAATTCAAGGTCTTGCACTTACTTTACAAGTTCTCTATCACTGAGATGCACCCCCAGCTCATATATTTATTTTTTTGAGTCAGGTCTCACTAAGTTACTTAGGCTACCTTTGGCCTTGAACTTCTGATCCTTCTGCCTCAGCCTCCCGAGTCACTGGGATTACAGGTATGCCACCATGCCTGGCACTTCTCGCACATTTTTAACCACTAAGCAATGCTGCCACCCAAGCCGAAAGAGAATATGATATCAGAGTCCCTCGTTTGCCCCACCGTTCTCTCCTCTGCGAGTGAATGCAGAGCACAGACTCCCCTGGTTCTCTGTCGAAAAGAACCAAGATTAGTTTCTTGATTAATTTATGTCGTGGTATTTTAACATCCTAGACCTGAGTGAGCCACAGTTCACAAATCCACCATGCCCTGGAATTGTCTTAGTAAGTAAGAGAGGATTCACAGACCAATTGTAATCAGCTCAACATGACTTCTTGAACAAATCAAAGGGCCTAGAAATCGCAATTTATTTGCTTTCCCTCTTTTATGGTTATGTGCACCTTTTGGCAGCACCAGAGAGGAAGAGGAATCCCTCCACTTGACAAAATGGTCCCTAGCTCCATTTTTGACCCACACACATCAGGATGGGCTCTCATTGCACTTGAGCGAATCTCAAAGGGAACAATTGTGGGGTTTTGTCATGCTTGCCTGGTGTCCCAGCCCTCCCAGAAGATGGTGATGCTTGGGTCCTTATGGGTAATTCAAGTGCTCACAATTCCAGCTGTGCAGTGGATGTCATTCTCACTTTGTCTTCCACCAGTGTGGGGAGGCTGAAGAAATGTTACATTTCCCACCCTAAATTTTAAGAAAAAAAATTGTCTCTGTACAAGGCTATCTATACTTTTCCAACATTTTTCTCAAACAAGGGAAAAGATGATGTGTTGAAAGATAGAGCTGCCTATGAACACTGCTGAATAAATTTTGACTGGTTTGATGTAAGAATGAAGTGCCTAGTATAAATGTGTTTCCTTATTCAATGGGGAGGCAGTAGTTCCACTGCTCCCTTCACTAGAGATGTACTGGATTTGACACAAAAGGACAAAACTCACTCCTGTTGCTTTGCTCTGAAGTGTTTCCAGAAGCCCAAATTTCCCAGTGGTTACAACTAATTTGCTTCAACTTAATTTCTTTCATTCAAATTTATGGAAAAATATGTCTGTCCTTGGCAGGGGAAAATAATTAAGACATTGGCCCAGTGTTGGATGTTCAGACAGCAAAGCCCCATTAGCCTACGTGTCAATGTTGAATTACAGTATTGCTGAACTTGAATTTATGGGAGGTACAAGAGGTACAGGGATGAGATGACCCAGTGAGCCCTTATCGTAGTCCATCCTTTAAACTCCTTGCCTTTGTGCTCTGGCCTTCATCTTCCCCACTACTCTGCTGCTATCTCTTGAACAAATTGATTTTGCCAACTTTGAGGATCCTCCTTGGTAATCTATTCAATATGTGCATTCCCTTTGGAAGAAATACAGTAGCTTTGTGTGTGTTTCCTATCTGCTCCTAATTTCCTATGCTGTGAATTATGTCATATAGGTTTTGCACTGTTGCCAGTGGGAAAAGGCTGTCTAGGTCAATTTTGTCAGACTGCCTCCTAGCCCTAGGAATGCCAATTAGATCACCACAAAGCCAACTTGTGCCCAAGAAGACCAACCCCAATTTCCTCTTCTCTTCCTTGTTGTTTAAGTACTTAGCCTTGGGAAGGCTCTTGATACATCATTTGGCCCACAGGGCTTCAGCCAAAACCTAGACCCATGGTGGGGCACGTTTGTTAACATCTTGCAAAAGCCACAGAAATGATACTGAGATACTAAATCTAGGAGGAGATGGATATTGGCTATGGAAGATGGATTTTGATGCAGAGAGTGAGAGTATTTTTTTATTGTCACTTTCCTGAATTTCATCAGAGTAGCTTCAGATGGAGTGGGAAACTCTCATCATTTACCTGAAGTCATTAGATTAGAACAGAAAAGGGTAATGAAATGCCCACGTCTACACAAACTATGTTGTTTGGTGGCATCACGTCAAATCCATATCTTAGCAACCCTGTGTACAACAGATTAAAACACTACTCAACACTATGCCATGCACATGATCTTTTATGTTTGAACCTATTGCTGCAGCCACTGTATTTCTTCACATTTTGAATCATGTCATGTTGGCAGAAAGCGGTTCCACGGGCTTTACTCCATTCCTGCCATTAAAGTCTACTCTGAAGAGGCAACTCTTTTCCAGTCATTTCTTGAAGGTCTTCTAACCTGAGGGACTCATTTCCTGGTACTATATTTAACAGTGCTTTTCTGCGATTCATAGGGTTTTCAATGACTAATTGTTTCAGGAATGGGCTGCTGGATCCTTCTCCCTAGTGATTCCTAGTTTGAGGCTCAGCTGAAACCTGACCTCCATGGGTGGCCCTTCTGGTATGTGAAATTCTGGTGGCATAGCTTTCATCATCATAGCAACATGCAAGTCCCCACAGCACGACAAGCCAACAGACACAGGGGGGACACAAGATATGAAGAATAAAAATAACTTCATAGCAGATTACCTAGATAATTGTTTCCATTATTTAATTTGATGTCCATAAGGGAAAACACATAATTTGAACATTTTGTGAGATATTTTCATCCAGTCTTATCCTCTTGGCAGTTCTGCTAAGACCCCTTTGGATGGAGGATCCTGAGAAACCTCATGGTAATCCGGCCATACTATTCAGAAGAAACCCAGTAGCACAGGTAAGTAACATGAAATGTTCAAACATACTTGCAGATGAAAAGTTTCCTTCTCCTATCTCTCCCACTCTGTGCTAATCACTTTATTAATGAGTATTGGTCTAATAAAACTTGGAGTTGTGTTTGGAAATTATTGAAGCAGAAGGGGGAGAGATTTGTTTATGGAGCAGGATTCTGTGGAGGCTTATAATGGCTGTTCCTGTCTGGGAAGGAAAAAACAAATGTGGCCTCTTGGGGTGGATATGAATAGCCAGCATCCCTTAGTACCTCTGGCTTCCAGTGCCCTGGTACTGAAAACTTCATGATTTCTGTGCCTAAAAATTGATGAGAGAAGCTCATGTTCTGGCCTGTGAAACCTAATCTCAGTAGTGATGATCAATTATAACCCCTTTGTTCAAGGCTGAAATCTGTTTTCTCCTGAACCAGTCAGACATTAGCTGCACCTGCGAGGAGAAGAAAGCATTGGTTACTAGAATATGTTCCTGGGTTATGATGAATGAGGCCAAAAAGTTGGATGATTTTGTTCAATTGTCCCAAACTCCCAACGCTATGCACCTTCTGCTCTGACTTGCATAGTCCTTTTGCTACCATCAGGATTAAAAATACTCAGTAGTTAAATAGAATAATATCAAAACCATCACATATAACTAGCTATCTGCATATTCTAGATGCCCAGAAGATGGGAGATATCTTATGTCAGAAATATCATTATAGCAGTTTTCTTTATTCAGTTATTATTTACATGAGTAAGCATATCAAAAGTATGTGTTTTTTCCAGCTCCCTCCGTGAAAATTAATACCTGCATAGGAACATTTTTATAGATCGTAGAAGTAATAAGTGCCTAAGCCCCCTAGGTTGATACAGAGTTCTTTTAAGAGCAAGATGTAATATTGTGTAACTTTGTCATGATGGCATTACATATTGTTGCAAACAATACAGTAATATACAATATGTAATAGAAACGCTTCCTTCAAACTCTGCCTTTGTCCATATACACAAACATGAATCTTCTTTTTTTCCAATGAAGTAATTACCTTAAATCATTTTTCAAAAAAAAAAAAATACTGGGGCTGGGGCTCAGCTCAGTTGGTAGAGTGCTGCTCTATACTCTCTGAGGACCTGTGTTTGATCCCTAGCACCACAGAAATGGGAGAAGGACATGGCAATCCACTCCCTAAGCAATCCTGAAACAGTCAGCCCTTGAAAATTCTATGAGGGTAGCTATGAGTTTAACCCAATTCAAGGGAACCTAAACACCAACAAAAATACCATGTTGGAGCCTTTGCTCTGTGAGCATTATGTAAGTTTTGCACCTCTTATTTTAATCAAAAATCTATCTCCTTGTCTCTTTTCTAATATTGGGAAATGTTTCCAATGTGATGCCTCCCATAGGTTTTAAAATCCAATTAAGGATGTTTCCTTCCACTTTTAGTTTGCAGTAACTTTTTAGCCTGAAAAGACATTGGACTTTATCAAATGTTTCTTCATGTGCCTATGGAGATGATTAAATTAGTTCTTTGCTCGCGCGCTCTCTCTCCCTCCCTCCCTCTCTCTCTCTCTATATATATATAGATAGATAGATAGATAGATAGATAGACAGATAGATCATTGATTTCCTTTCAAATGTAAATCAATCTTTTATACATGGAATTAACCCCTGTTGATTGTGGTACATTATCCTTCTCATATACTAGTACATTCTATTTATTAAAATGTTACAACATTTTTCATTTTTGGACATAAAAGAATTTCTTCTATAACTTTTCTTATAAATGCATAGGTTTTATATTCAATTTATGCTGGCCTCATAAAACAAATTAGGAAGGCAGGACTGTTTTCTATTTTTAGAAGCTTATATGCAAGATTAATTGGCCTTTTCTTTAAATTTTAGAAAAATTCACCAGGTGGTCATCTGTACCTAGAGTTTTGTTTGTGGGGAAGGTTTTAATGAATAATACAGTGTATTAGATGTATACGTATTGTACCAATGATTATTAGCCTGAAGATTTTTGTATCCATTTAAAATTTTTACTTGAGCAGGGTTATTTCATAAAAGGTGCAAAATCATCATGTTCTTTTTGATCCAGAGATGCAGTAAACCATGAGAGTGATCAAACTCATTTGTTTGGAGGATCAACTAATAAGGAAAACTTCTAAGGCCTCCCATTTTCTGTTCTTCCAATACTGCTGCTCTGGATGCTGCCCAGAAGAGCCATGTTCAAGGTTGTCTGGTTTCATGTCCTTCCCTACAGCTCATGCGTACTCTCTCACTCACCCCTACCCAAACAATGCCCGTGGCTTTCAATTATTGACAGAGTTGTAGCCAGACAGCCAGCTTCCAGGAGCAGAAGGTGTCCAAGGTGGCACTGAGGGCCCTCCTCTCACACGCATGGCCTTGTCATGAGGCAGTCAGTTGCCCATCTCCTGTTTGTTTTCTGGGGATCACCCAGCCAACAAGCAGTGGTGGGTGAGAGGTTCATGTGGCTCTAAGGTCGCAAGCAAGGCACAAAGTCTTGATTTGGAACTCTGGAGATTTCACATGGCAACTGAAAATATTTCCAGAGAAAGGCAAAAAAGCTGAACCCCTGGGTGGTCCCTCTTCCTAATCCCCTCTGTACCCAGGCAGTGTTTTTCTCCCTGCTCATGAGGATGGCTCTTGACTCAGAGACCTAGGAATGGGGTCTCTGTTAATTAGATACTGCTGCTTCTGGGAGACATTTTCTAGGCAATTATTGATTCCATTTCAACTCAATGGAAATATTCTCCACATTCTTGGGAGAACTCCCTGAGATGGTAACCTTTTCCCCAGTCTTTTTGCTTTTACTTTTTTTTTTAACCTGCTCTGTACATTTGGAAATTATACAATCCTTTAATAAAACCAAAATGAAAATAATGGAGTTCCTCAGTGGATTCAAGTATTTGTTCATTTCCAAGAGTGGAGACATTTTATCATTTTGGTTGCTTTTATCCCCTCTGTAAATTTAGATTGGATACCTATTGGCTGTTATTTTCTTCAATCTGCCCACCACTAAACAGTTACAAATACAGAGGATGCAGTTCAGGGACCTTTCATGTGGCTCTTTTCTCTGGAAAACCCCTGGTTTGGCATCCTTGGGCTCAGCATGTTGGTTTAATATTCTATCTGCAAAGGTAACATTGTGGCTTAGCAAAGGGAGGGGAAAACATACAGGAGAGATGGAATCCCAAACTAGGGTGTAAAAGACTTGTTTTGAAAATCATTAAAAATACATCAAGGTTCACAGGGTCTTTGATTTCAGGACCATGAATAGGGATCAGATGGCTCCCAAACCCCTTGACATCATAAGCACTGTTTTGTGGGTCTTTGCACTTGTGCATTTTCCTGGGGAGAAGAGTCATGACTTTCACCAAATCCTTAAAGAGTTCATGACCCAACAAATGAATGTTATTTTCAGTGCTCAGGAAGGCACAGCAAGACACATTAAGTGGAAAAGAACCAAAAAGCAAAATAAACCCTGCCATATAACCTCCCTAGATGATGGCCCTGGCTTAACCTGCTGTCCCATTATAATGAATAACACCACCTTTTACTCTCAAAAGGGTCCTCTTTAGGATCATCTCCCTATTTATAGCCCTGGTTCCCACTCTGGTCAGCAGATCGTAGACACCACCCTAGCCCATCTGTTTAGTGAGGTTGTCTATGAAACATGGATGTTGTCTTTGTAGCTAAAGCTGTCCTAGCAATGGTGAGAATGCTCCAGATTATCAGATCATAAAGTCTTGCAGGGTAAATTAGACTCAAAGCCTGAGTCACAGGCAGGGTTCTGGGAAGATTCTGTAGGATATCCTACTCTGAAACTGACTAGGGTGGGGTCCAAGCCACTGCCCCTGCACCTGTCATTGGCATTTGAGGAGGAAAGGGGAAGGGATGAGGAGGAAGACTGAGGCTCAGGCCTCATATTCACCAAACCCAAACAGAACACAAGGGTGTGTGTGTGCCCTGAAACGGGATATTGGGACCTAACCTACTTCTCCTTCTCACTGTTTCCCAGCCAAAAGGTGAGCAGCTTCTCTGCCGGACTTCCACCATCATGTCCTGTGCCACAACAGCCAGCCATCCCAGCATAGTGGGGCCAGGCGATCATGGACTGAAACCTCTGAAACCGTAAGCCAAAATACGCTTACCTCCATTAGGTTCTTTGCCTTAGACATTTTGTCACAGCAACAGAAAGCTGACAACACACTGGTGCTGCTTTCTCTTTAAAGCCTGAAGTGTCATTTTGAAAAATAGATGGAAAAGATTTTTGAGAGTATTATTTTCGGCAATCTGTCTTTCTCTTTGGAAATAGTCACTTCAATAACCCCATGTGAAATGCATTGTCTGCACTTGGTGAAAGCACTTTGGGGGTTGCAGATTTCACAACTCTCTAATCTCTGCAAACTGCAAGGTCTTTCCCAACCCGGAGTGATAAATCAAATTAACGTCTCCAATTACAGCCCAGGAAAACAAGAGACAATTGGTTCAGAATGAGCCAGCCACTTTGCAAATCACGACCTTTTTATTTATTGTATATATCATGCCTGCCTTTTAGGCATTTTTATTTGAGGTGTCTGTAATTAATGATATGGTTCATTAGTTGGAGAACAGCTCATGCAGCTTGGCAACACAGTAGTTCACAGCGTCGTGGGCTTAACTGATTCCACATGGCCCCAAATAGTTCCCTAACAGTGCTTCAACAGGCATATTTGATGTGTACATAGCAAATGACTTATTTCCAACCCAGAGTACATGGTAGAGGTGTGCTGTGCTGAACGGTGTTATTTTTGGCTGATATATAATTAATATCACAAGCCATTTCTATTAGGATTTTCCCCCTTTTGATTTCTATCAAACACATGTGATAGCATTTTTGGCAGTTGCTGAGAATGGTTTTGTGGTTGAGTTACTGAGACCAAACTGAACACCTACATCAGTGTGAGAAGTTTAAGTTAATTATTTTCCTTTGTATTAGATGCAGCCCATCAAGCAGGGAGGGGAAAATGCATAACCCTGGTCCATGCTGTGAGAGATCTGCTTTATTTAGTGAATTCTGGCTGGCTGTGGTCATACATGAAATCACCTTGGTACTGGTCAGAGTGCACTGAACTGGGCTAGAGGTGTAGCTCAGTGGTAGAGGGCTTGCCTAACACATGTAAGGTCCTGGTTTTGATCCCCAACAGTGCAAAAATAATAATAAAAATGTTATTCTTAAAGAATAGAGCAGCCGGGCACGGTGGCGCACGCCTGTAATCCTAGTGGCTTGGAAGGCAGAGACAGGAGGATCACAAGTTCCAGACGAGAGGCAGTCTGTGTAATTTAGCGAGACCCTGTCTCAAAAAAAAAAAAAAAAAAAAAAAAACTGGGCTGAGGGTGCAGCTCAGTGGTCCAGCACTTGCAGAGCATGCAAGCACAAGGCCCTGGGTTCAACGCCCAGTAGCGCATGCGCGCACACACACACACACACACACACACACACCATATACATATATATATATATATATGTATATATATATACATACATATATATACATATATGTATGTATATATATATACATATATACATATATACATATATATGTATATATATGTATATATATATGTATGTGTGTATATATATATATATATATATATATATATATATATATATATATATATATGGCCAGGTGCCATGGCACGTGCCTCTATTCTCAACGTCTGGGGAGACAGAGGCAGGAGGATTGCAGGTTCCTGGCCAGAAGCAGCCTGCATAACTTAGCAGGACCCTGCCTCAAAACAAAAGAATTAAAAAGGGACTGAGGGTGTAGATCACTGGAGAGCACTTATCTAAGGAGGCACGAGGCCCTGGGCTCAACCCTCTATCTAGTACTTAAAGTAAAAATGATTCTCTCCAGGGTTGAGAGCCTCAGGTCTCTCATCACCTGAGACATCATTTCAAACCATCAGTTGAATTAGGCCTGATGCCTTTGAATTGTGTTTATGTGGCCTCTAAGCTGTTTATGCCCTTGAGATCCTGAATGACCCAGCTGCTGATTTGTCTCTTACCATTCCTCTGCCCCCTGTTACCCTGGCTGTATTGTTGGTATTGTCATTTGAGCTCACAGACGCTCCTTGTCCTTGGACCTCTGCTCCCTGCCATTCCCTCTGCCTCCTATGCTTTTCTACTCTTTTTGCCAGACTTGCTGTTTATTGCTCCAGTGTCAGCTAAAATACCAATAGGCAAGGTCCCCCTCTCTTCTCAATCTGAAATACCAGTATGTCCCTGTGATGCTCCTAGCGGGTGGTGACTTTCCACCTTAGCATCTAGCAGCACTTGGACTCAGGCATCTGTTTGTGCAACTCTTGGCATGACTTGTCTCTCTTCTGAGACTGTGGACTCTGTAGAGCCAAGGCTTGGGTTCGCCTGGCTCTCCGCTCTCACTAATCAGTACTTCTGATCAAGAGAACACATCACCAAGCATTGGAAGAATAAATAGATGAATGGTTGTGGAGCTTTGTAAAATAACATAGCATTCATACATAGAACCCATACTATGGAAAAAGGACAAGTTTAGCATAAATAGTAATAATGCAGCTTAAATGGTGACTCATTTATAAATGCCTTGCTTCTCTAGAATAAGATGTACTTTTAGAAAGCTGAATGGAAGGAAAATTCTTAGCAGACTAGAAAATTAATTGGATATTAGGTGAGGTGGCTCATACCTGTAATCCCAGAGACTCAGGAGGCAGTGTTGGGAGAACCACAGGTTCAAGGCCAGAGGCAGTCTGTGTAACTTAGCAAGACCTTGTTTTAAAATAAAACATAAAATAGGGATAAGGGTGCATCCCAGTGGTAGAGCACTTAAAAATTATGTGCAAGACCCTGGGTTCTATTCCCAAGTACAAAAAAAAAAATTATTTGGATGTTAATACCTTAAAATTTTAGGACATTTGTGTATACTTGTTTAGCATCTCAGTAATTCAAATATGAGAAAGAGAAAAACAAAGGTTTGTGAGAATGTGTTCACTATATTTATCTTTCAAAAACGTCCCAAGTCATAAAGTAATTTATTTAGAATATCTGCTGGAATAGTTGTTTCTTCCAGTCATGTTTCTGAGCATTTTAAGTTTCATCCTTAACAATCTTTTATCAGGCAAGTGGGGATATAATGATAAGAAAGGAATAACTTAATACAAAAATAAAATATCTGTAATGCAGAGGCTTTGGCACTTCACCAGTAACATGTAGTTTTGTCTGAATGAATGCTTGCACTCATTATAGCAAGGCAGGATAGCTGTACCCTACATTTGAATTCTGGAGAAGGTGGCCTCTTTTTGTAGGAACTTTGCATGCTAGTCTGGGATCTTCAAGTGAGCAGATGATGTGTGACTTGGTTGTCGCACTGTAGAGTGAAGGGAATCGGACACAGTGGCAATCAAATCCATTTCCATACCATGCCTTTTATGTTCTGTTTTGAGACGCATCATAAGAAAAGATAAATCTTGGCTCCTCTGTTTTTTGTAACTATCAGGAATAGGGTGAGGACAGGGAAGCACTTGTCCTAGAACCAACCCTTGTTTAGCCCCCAGTTAAAATGTATCACTCATGTCTCCTAATTGCTGCCCCCAGGGAAGGTCCTCCTCTCATACTTGTTAGAAAATGCCTTCAAGAGCTTGCATTTTTGTCCCAAAGAAGTCTAAAGCAAGCAGTGGAATATTTCTGTTCAAGTCAAAATTGAATATTTCCCATGTCATGTTGTTGTTAGGTGCCATCGAGTCAAGTCCGACTCATAGCGACTCTATGTACAGCAGATCAAAACACTTCCCAATTCTGTGCCAGGAACATGATTTTATTTATGTTTAAGCCCATTGTTGCGGACACTGTGTCAATCCATCTGGTGGAGGGTTTTCTCTTTTTTCTTTTATTCTCTCTCTCTCTCTCCCTCTTTTTTTTTTTTTTTTTTTTTTTTTTTTTTTTTTTTGGTGACCTGCAACTCTCCCAAACATGATGCCTTTCTCCAGGGATTGGTCTCTCCTGACTACATGTCCGAAATATGTAAGACACAGTCTAGCCATCCTTGGTTCCAACGAGGACTCTGGTTGGACCACTTCTAGGATAGATCTTTTGGTTCTTTTGGCAGTCCATGGTATATTCAATAGACGTAATTCAAAAGCATCAATTCTTTTCCAGTCTCCCATGTGATAGAAAGCCCATTTGAGTGTCATGCTTTACTCACATGTTTTGGCTTTACTGAATGTGATGTGCTCCCAGAATTTTGACAAAATAAAATTATTGATGTCCATTATCCCAGGGGTTTCAAAGTTGATCTCTTGTACTCATATCTACTGAGGCCATTTTTCCTGATCTCCACAAAGTGTGCAAAGACACAGATGAAGTTTCTAGTTTATGTCTGAGGAGGCTGAGGTCTTAGCTTGATGGCCACCCCTCCAGGAAGGCCAGGCTCCCCAATATACATCTCTCCATCTTCACCAGGCATTCTCTTTCCACACTTTTGCTTTCCCTTAGTGGCAGAAATCACTACATGCACTTACTTTGGCAATTTCCGTACTTTTTTTGTCCAGATTTTGTCCACATCCTTTCTAAATCTGTGTTGATCAACATGGTGGCCCCCAGTCACATATAGCTCTTGAGCGCTGGACATGGCTGGTCCAAAATGTGATGTGCTGTAAGTGTGCACACACTAGATTTTAATATTTAGTAGCAACTACTAGAACATAACACATGTAAAAATTCTTATTCAATAATTGCATACTGAGATCATAATATTTTGGATACTTGGGGGTAACTAAAAGGTACCATTAAAATTGACTTAATATGTTTCTTCTTTTTTAATCTAAAATTAATGTATGTGGCTTTTATTTGTGGTCTGCAGTCTATTTTTATTGGACAGTGCTGGTCTACAGGGCAAGCTCCATGGGGTCAGGGACCAGAGTCGGTCTTAGTTACACTGTTTCTTCTACACCAGTCATTACATATGTGACATATATCAATTCTAAGTACAGGGCCTGAGAGACATTTGATGACTTCCACTTCCAAGAAAAAATGTCTATTGATTAAATAAATGAAGCAATAGACACATCAGCTTTGTAGAAATTCCTGTATTGGTCTGAATCTAAAGCTGTTCTTTAAGAAAAGCTCGTGAAAACATTTAAAAAATTTTTTAGTTTTATAGTTGCATCAATCATATTACCAGCTGTTTGAGGCCTCTTCCATAGCATCTCAGAGCATCTGTCCATGTGAAATTCAAAGACCAGCAGCTAGAAAGTAAACATCACTCAGGCTCCTGGGCACTTCTCTATGCAATTCCTACAGTAGCCACAGGAGCCTGAGAAAGTTAGATTTTACTGTAGTCTGGGAGTCTGGATACATTATTGCCAGGCTAGTATTGTAAGCCACCAGCTAGGAGACCCGATTCTTTTGCTAATGATCCCTCTAGCTGGAGACCTTGGTAAGCTGCTGAGCTTTGTTGTGCTCACTTTCCCCTCTGTGAAGGGCATACAAAAATATTTGTGCTGGGTACTTTATCAGGTTATTGGAAAACTCTGGTTTTAAAAAAATTTACCAATGTGCTGGGTGGAGTGGTGCACACCTGTAATCCCAGTGACTTGGAAGGCAGAGGCAAGAGGATCACAAGCTCAAGGCTAGAGGCAGTATTTGTAACTTTGTGAGACCCTGTCTCAAGACAAAAATTTTAACAAAGGGTGGGTATGGAATGCAGCTCAGTGGTAGAGCACTTGCAATGTATGGACAAGGTCCTGGGTTCAACACCCAAGTACTGCCAAAAAAACCAAAAAACAACAAACAAAACATATGAGGATGTTTTGAAATAACTAGCATTTACAATAAAGCAAAATATCTCATTTTTTCAATCATAAATCAAATCCTTTTGTCTACACAGAATACCTAGAAACTTTCTCTTAAGGTTAAAAGTTACCATATATTCTCAAATATAATCTGCATCAAATCTAATCTACAGTCAGATTTTGGCAATTCCTTAAAGAGAAAAAAGTTAGTTCAAAATTGTTCCTTTCCTTCAACTGCTCCTTGTTCATAGGGCAGCTGAATAAATGATAGTGAATTGATGGAGAGTACTGGTAACACTTCAGTTACATGCAATGATGAGCCTTATGAATAATAGGTAAATTATTATAATGGTAAATAAAATGATAAATTGGTATATCATATTGTTCTTACTTCATGTATAGCATTATATAATTTTCCCAAAAACCAGGTCTTATCTGCCAATGTATCCTGTATACAATTCTAATTTGCATCTGATTTTTTAGGCCTCTAACACTGTTGAAAGAGTGCAGACTAGATTTGAGAATCTATGGTAAACTTCTTTCTTTAATGGAGTAACGCTCATTACAGTTTATTTCCCCGTGCTTCCAAGAAAAAGGCTTTGAAGCTAATGATGTTGGAAGGTACCACCAGATAACTCTGATGGACACTAGCTGGGAAAGGAGTGAACTGGTGTTAATATAGTGGAGTTGTAGAAGAGCCATCCACTCCAGCCCCTTCATCCAACTGGCCACCCCAGATAGAAGCCACCCAGTAGGTTTAGATTTTCAATCCTCTACCTTCAGTCAATTACATATATTTTAAATATAATTGAGCAATTTTTACCCAAAAATACTGTTCATTGCCTTGATGTTTGTTCTTTACATTCATTTTAAACACATCATGATATGAATTCATGAGGAAATATTGGGCATGATTTTAAGCCCCCAGATTTTTCAAATGAATTTGCAGACATGAAGATTGATGTGTTTTCCCTATATGCACATGTTAAATTTGGCAATAGATGCTGTTTCCAAGATCTCTGACATATGTGGCAATTTTTTTTCTTGTCCCAAAGCCAAATGGAAAATTAGGGAAGGGGATATATATATATATATATATATATATATATATATATATATATATATATATATATAAATTATTACCGTAACATATATAGTTTGGGCTCAAATTATTGTTGTTAGTGAGTATATAAATTTTTGAGTCTTACACAAAATAAAACAACTAAGTCTACCTGAATATCCCAGGAGAAATAAGAGCTGCTTTTCCTCAGAATCTGCATCTACATTAGACAGGAAAATAGCCCAGATAGTTTTCTTTTGTGGGTGTCACATTTTGCTTGGTTGGTTGGTTGGTTGGTTCTGGTGGGATTTCACCTAACTTCCTCAAGTAATTGGCAGTTATCTTTGTCTCTAAAGACATTGTTGTAGCATTGATTCTGTGTTGAAGTGTCTCATCAGGTTCACAAAAGCATGACTGTGATTATTTCAGTGGTTTAAGATTCTGTCTATACTTTTTTTCCGCCAAGCAAACGTCTTTAAAAAGTTTTTGAATAGCGTGTGTTAATTATACATATTAATGGTTTTGGTACAATATATCAGCACATGTATAAAGTGTGCACTGATAAATCCAGTCCACCCTGACCGGCCTCCTTCCCAACCTCTATTATCATTATTCTACATTTCAGGGTGATTTACTTTAGCTTCTGCATATGAGAGAGAATATGGAATACTTGTCTTTCTGTGTCTGACTTGTTTTACTTAATAAGCAGGGTTGGCCCTGGTTAGTACTTGAATGGGAGACCACCCGGGAATGCCAGGTGCTGTAGGCTTGGGAGAAGGAACCATCAGCCCACTTAGAAAACATAAAAAAACCTGTGAATAGCATAGAAGCACTGACATAGTGCTGGGCAAGGCACAGTGTTGAGTAGTATTTCATTCTGTTCTATGCTGGGTCACTGTGAGTCAGACCCAACTCAATGGCATCTAACAACAAGCACAACAATCATAGCTTCCAGTTCCATCCATGTGCTTCAAATGACAGAATTTCATTTCCTTTATAGCTGAATGATATTCTGGAGTATATATGCCACATTTTCTTTATCCATTGATGGACATCTAGTTGATCCCATGTCCTAGCTATTACAATTGATGCCACAATATACATGGACATGTAGGTATCTCTTTGGTATGCTGATTTGATTTTCTTTGGATATATACCCAGTAGTGGGGAGAGTAGATCATATGATAGATGTTTTTAGTTTTCTGAAGAACCTCTGTACCATTCTCCATAATAACCACACAAATTTACATTCCCACAAACAGTATATGAAAGTTCCCTTTTCTCCATATCCTTATCAACTTTTGTTATTTTTTATAATTGTTCTTCTAACTGGGATGAGATGGGCTCTCACCATAGTTTTGATTTGTATTTCTCTGATGACTGATGATACTGAGCATTTTTCATATATTTGTTGGCCATTTGTGTTTCTTTTGAGATATGTCTATTTAGATCATTTGTTCATTTTTAAATTAGACTGCTTGGGGTTTTTTGTTAAGTTCAGCAACGATCATTTAAGAAAATCTAAATGTTTCTAAAACAATTGAGGTAATTTAAAATATACATTTCAAATCAGATGAGCAGGCATCTGGATCAGTCTTTAGAATTCTCCAAGTCTCTGTGGCAAACAGATGGTGAATGAATGTTTTAAAATGCATATATTATTTTTCATTGAGTGGCGTGTCAATACTGTGCACTAAATACAAGCAGCGAGAATGTTTAGGGGTAATAACCAGCTTAAATAAAACTGACTTCAGGTTTTTGGTCCTTTATTTCTACACTGTATTGGTCTTTGTATAAAGCTTTGTATAAATACAAGAAATGGCTCAGTAAGTATTTATTCCATGGATGAATATAAATGCATTGCCCTTTCTTAGAGCTGGTACTCACACCACAGCATAATTCTGACCTCACACTAGATGTTCACCATTTTCTAGTCAGTCTTAAACAAGTGATGAGGAAGTTTTGATCTCCTCCAATTGGGAAGAAATGACTATCCCTAAAGCAAGTCTTTTGTTATAGGCAGCCATTTTGTTATAGACTCAGCCATCAGCTCTCCTACAACGATTATTTTCCAGATTTGAAATATGAATTGCCACTTGTCCTTGGCAGTAGATAGGACTTTTTTCTCATATTTCCCACTTTTCAGGAAGTCCCTAGATCTGGACCTGAGTTATGCTTTCTGTTTCAGGTTTCCTGAAACAAGTTGGTTCATGATAATTCCAGGCGGCTTCTCTTGACATTATTACTGTCAATTGGTTCCTGTGGTCCCCTGTGTCATTTTTTGACCCATTGACCCTAGCTGAGTCTCTCATTAATTCATGGCCCTTTCTTTTTGCAGAAAAGTGTTGCCTCTGTTGTCTATTTTGGCATGGCTTTATAAGCTTGTGAGAAAACTAGTTTTCTCTTACCCTTTATTTGGGAGGCTTTCTCTTTGGCTGACAGTAATCCTATGATGAATATCTTCCTTTAACTGAAGAAAGCTGGCTTCTGGGCATGTCCCATTTGTCTCTGTTTCAGGGGTTCACACCCCTTTGCAGTACTCTTTTCCAACTGAATTGGCAATCTTCTTATCGTCAATGAAAACAATAAATATTAATCATTGGTCCTTTCATGGTCCTTGGTTGATCATTAATCAACTGAGCTTCTGCATTGTGTAGCATCATTAGACCCAACCTACCTATTTCCATGGGATAGATCAATCATCACTGCTTGGTAGGAGCACACATGCTCTCCCGTAACAACATGATACACTGGGCCATCTGCTTGGGACCTGACTCCAGTCTGAATAATTTCTTTACTTGCTATGTGATATAGAAAGTGTGTGCTTTAGGAAGGAATTAGCCAAGACACATTGAATAGTGCCTGGCCGTTGCTGGTGGAGCCTGGAACTGAATTAGAGTGTGTATCATCCACACATAGGATGTAAAATTACTTTCCCTTCATGCCAATTCTATTAATTGCTAATAATAAGAGTTTAAAAAGCTGGTATTAAGAGAGGACTTGTAACTTGGTCTTCTGTATGCATGTTGCTTTTATCTTTTGTTTGTGTACCACCACAGTCCTGTGGGGGTGTCCGTACTACCATTGTACCCATTTTGCAGACAAAAGTTAGAATGACAGAGCAAAGTGATTTGCTCAAGGTCACAGAAGTGGCAGAGTTGTATATGGGTGTTTTGAACAACAGGTGTTCACAGCCAAATCTGGACCTTCCATGGATTAACCTGTTTGATTAAAGTCATTACATCCTTCCTATTTGTCAGGATTCAGAATTTCATTGAATGCAATGAGTTTCAAGGTCTCTTTAGAGTACTGTAGTCTCAATCATTCATACACAATTTTTTTAAATAGCCAGCTTATGGGTGCAAGAAGGTCAAGAGATACCAGGTAGGTTTCCTTAATTCTTTCCCACCAATCAAGAATTTCACCTTTTATTAGTTTAATATCATACTTTCTTTCTTCCCTCTTTTTTTTTCCATAGTAAAACTGGTAATAAAAAGCTAAAATGTCATCTGAACAAAATACTCTTTGACCAGTCTTCAAAATCGCCCAGTAACAGTTTATGTATTAAACAGAGTGTAAGAAGTAGACATAAATTAACTCAGCTTCTGTATTTTAACTTTAAACCATATTACTGAGGCTATAAGTACCTAGGAAAGAAAGCAGCCTGGTGGGGTTCCTTCTCCCCTTGCCGGCTTCCGGAGATCCACATCCCAGGAGCACTTAATGAAAGTCTCTTGTGATCCTTTCACCTACACCGCCTCCACCCTGACTCCATTGAGAAGTTCGGCCCGGGTGAGAAGTCCAGGCATGAGTAGGCATAAATTAAATGGTAAGCCAGCAGCTACAGGTCAGAATGGGGGTCCTGGGGCCAGGCATGCCTTTCACCCCTGAGGATCAGAGGGGCATTCTGAACCTCTCTTGCCTCTGGCCTGGAACTGAGGCCCATGTGAAGGCAAGAAGAGGATGAGGAGCGATGTCCAAAGCTGGGAACTGGGTCAGGTGGCCACTTCCACTAGGCAGCCCTGGGAGTGTGTGTAGAAGAATAGAGGCATCCTTTTCCACAATATCTTCTGAAAGTGGAGGATGAAGCTCAAATGCTTTGTGAATTACTGTTTTGGTAACACCCTCTTCCTTTCACTCCCCTGGTGGAAAGCCCCTTGCACAAGGGTCCCAGACACCCTGAAGCTACCTTTCAAAATTGGATAGCACCAACTACTGAGGCTCATTTTAAAATTTACTTTATATTTGTTTTTATTTTATATGTATATATTTTAGTTACTTTATTTTCACGTTATCTGTGTTTATATCACAAATGATACAGGTTCATTGTTGAAAATTAGAAAGCTCCATGGCTGTGCAGGCGCTCACTCCACACACCCTAAGATAACCTGTTTCAACAACAAAAATGGTATATTACACAAATCAAAACTTCATTGAGATCCTTTCTCACCCCAATCACAATGACTTTCATCAAGAAAGCAAACAATAACAAATGCTGGTGAGTATGCAGGGAAGAAGGAACCTTTATACGTTGTTGGTGGGGATGTAAAATACTGCAGCCACTATGGAAATCAGTTTGGAGGTTCCTCAAAACTAAAAATAGAACTACCATGTGATCCAGCTATCCCACTCCTATGTATATTACTGAAGGAAAGTAAATGAGCATTCCACAGAGACAGGTACACATTCATGTTTATTGTGGTACTAGTCACATAGCCAGCTTAAGCAAGCAGTTTAGATGTTCAGCAACAGATGAAAGGATAAAGAAAATGCAGTATATATACACAGTGGAGGTGTTTTGTTTTTGCAGTACTGGGTGGCTAAACCCATAGCCTTGTGCATACTTTGCAAGTGCTCCACTGCTGAGATATAACACCAGACCCTTTTTTATTTATTTTGAAACAGAGTCTCACTAAATTACATAGTCTGCCTCTGGTCTTAAACTTGTGATCCTCCTGCCTTCACCTCCTGAGTTGCTGGGATTATAGGTGTGGACTACCACACCCAGCCACAATGGAGTTTTATTCAGCCATAAAGAAGAACAAAATTGTTATCTTCAGGTAATTGGCTGGACTTGGAATTTTCATGTTTAGCAAAATAAGCCAGACTTGGAGAGACAAATATGTGTTTTCTCTCATAGGCAGAATGTAGATTTAAATATATAGCAAGGATGCAGAAAATGTGTACACATTAAATGTATTAAGATTGTAATTCTCAATATATACCAATAGGTCATATTTGACTTCTTCAGTTATAAGAAGTCATACTACACATTGCTACCATAATTTGGCTCAACTTTGAAAAGTAATGTATAGATAACATCTCTTAAAATGTATATACAGTTTTTGCACCCCTGGTATATGTAAAAAACATAAAAGTAGAAGGGGACTATTAAGGAAAAAGAAGACTAGAGGGGAGACGAGAGCATGATGGGGTGGTGAAAAAGAGCTAACTACATGATGTCATTTTGTACGATGAATATATGCTAATTTTTAAACATGACATATCACCAATTTAATTCACATCTTATTGTTTATATGAGAGGAACTTTTTAAATATCAGTTGGGTTATTTGCTTTTTATCCTCTATGAGTGTATTAATCACATCGCTTATCTGTGTATTAAGTGGCTTAATTTGTTCTATTTTGGCTCTGAATGTATAGAATTTTGAGTCTTGGGCATATTCATAAGCTAACTTTATTCTTGAATTAGACAGATTATTATTCCTATTATTCTTTTATGGATACATTGTTACCCAAATGTACTACAGAAAAACTATAACATAATCTTCCTCTGTCTTGATGCCCATTAATGAACTTATTTCCACCCCTCTCCCCAGTACCCTTTTTAGTGTCTAGTGGCTACTATTCTGTTCTATGAGATCAACTTTTCAGTTTTCGTAAATGTGTGAAAACAGGCTTTCTGTGTCTAGCTGCTTTCACTTTACATGATGTCCTCCAGTTCCATCCATGTTGTTGCAAATGGCAGGATTTCATTCTTTTAGGGTCAAATAATAGTCGATTGTGTGTACATTCCACATTTTCTTTATCCATTCATCCCTTGAAGGGCATCTAGATTGATTCCATATTTTAGATGTGAATACTACAATAAAATGGGAGTACAACTATTATTTTGGTATAGTGATTTCATCTACTTTTGGACATATACCAGATAGTAGAATTGCTCTATGACATGGTAGTACTACTTACAGTTTTTTGAGGTATCTCCATACTGTTTTCTATAATGGCTCTACTAATTTACATTCTCATCAACAGTGTATAAAAGTTCTCTTTTCTCTGCATCCTTGCCAGCAATTTTTTTGTCTTTTTTGATGATAGCCATTCTAACTGAAGTGAAAGGATAGTTCATTATGGTTTTGATGATTAGTGAGATTAAGCAGTTTTTCATGCATGTCTTGGCCATTTATATTCTTATGAGAAATGTCTATTTAGATCTTTAGCCTATTCTTTAATTGGTTTATTTGGTTTTTTGGTGTTGTTCAGCTTTTTGAGTTCCTTATATATTCTGGATATGACTCCCCTGTCAGATAAATACCTTGTGAATATTTTCTCACATTCTATAGGTTGTCTTAGTTTGATATAATCATATTTTTCTATTTTTACAGTTGCTGCCTGTGCCTTTGAGGGCCTATCTAAAAAAATCATTGCTGGGAAGGTAGCTTGGTGGTAGAGCACTTACCTAGCATGCACAAGGCCCTGGGTTTTTATCCCTAGTACCACAAAAATAATAAAATTAAAAATTTTTATAAAACATTGCCAATACCAATGTCTTAAGGTGTTTTTCCTTTTTTCTTATAGTAATTTCATAGTTTCCAGTTTAACATTTATGTCTTTGATGTAATGGAGTTGATTTTTGTGTAAAGTGAGATGAAAGGATCTTCTTTTATTCTTCTGCACATTTGTATCCAATTTTGAAAGCACCATTGAAGAAACTTTTTCACACTGGATGTTGTTGGAGCCTTTGTCAAATACATCTGCACATAGATTGATTTCTGGTTTCTGTGTTCTGTTCCGTCCATATATGCATCTCTTTTTATGCTGATACCTTGCTGTTTTGGTTACTATAGCTTTGTAGTGTTTTGAACTCAGGTATTGTGATGCCTCTAGTTGTGTTTTTGCTTGGGTTTTAGTTTTTCTTAGGATCACTTTGGCTATTCTGTTTTTTTCTGGTGCCAAATGAATTGTAGGATTTTTTTTTCCTATTTCTGTGAAGAAAATCATCAGTATTTTTATGGGAATTTCATTTAATGTATCGATTGCTTTTGGGAGGGTACCCTTGTCCCAAATATTCTTCTAATCCATGTACAGGGGATCAGTTTCCATTTTTTTATGTACCTTATAATTTCTTTAATCAGCATTTTATAATTTTCATTGTGAACCTTGTTCATTTCCTTGGTTAAATTTATTACTAAATATTATACTTTTCATCACTACTGTGAATGGGTTTGCTTTCTTAATTTCTTTCTCAGCAAGTTCATTATTAGTGTATAAAAATGCTACTGTTTTTGTATGTTGATTTTTGTATCCTGTAATTTGACTGAATTCATTAAGTCTGAAAGCTTTTTGATGGAGTAGTTAGGGTTTTCTGTGTATGACATTATGTCTTTTGAAAACATGGATAAGTTAATTTCTTCCTTTCCAATTTGTATGCCCTTTACTTTTCTTGCTTAATTGCTTTTGCTGAGACTCTCAGTACTCTATTAAATAAGAATGATGAAAGTGGATATTCTTGACTTGTACCCAGTCTAAGAGGAAATGCTTTTGACTTTTCCCCAGTCAGTGTAGAATTGGCTGTAGGTTTCTCACATGTAGGCTTTGGCATAAGTATGCTCTTACTTTGTCCAGAGTTTTTATTACAAAGTGATATAGAATCTTAATGCCTTTTCTGCATCAGTTGAGATGATCACATAGTTTTGTCTGCAATTTTGTGGATGTTTTCTTTCACACTTATCAACTTATGTATTTTGGATCATTCTTGCATCCCTTGAATGAATCTCTCTTAATCATGCTATATATCTTCATGATATGTGTTTGAATTTGGTTTCCTAGTATTTCCTTGAGAATTTTTGAACCAGGAATATGAATCTGTTGTTGTTGTCGTTGTTGTTGTTGTTGTTGTTGTTGTTAGGTGCTGTTGAGTCGGTATCCGACTCATAGTGACCCTCATAGGGTTTTCAATGGCTGTCTCGGGATTGCCTTGGGAGTGGATTGCCAGGCCCTTCTCCCATTTTTGCAGTGCTGGGAATTGAACTCGGGGCCTCAGAGACTGCAGCGCAGCGCTCTACCAACTGAGCTAAATCCCAACCCCTTTTTTACATGTATGGCTTTTAATTACTGTTTTAATTGTTACTTATTATTAATCTAGTTAGATTTTCCCATTTTTCTTGATTCAGAATCAGTAGATTGTATGTGTTCAGGAATTACACAATTTCTTCTAGACTTTCCGGTTTATTTAGCATATAATTGTTCACAGTAATTTCAGATGATTCTTTGTAGTATCAGTTGTAATATCTCTTTTTTCATCCCTGATTTTATTTATTTGGGTCTGCCTTGTTGGGTGGCATTAGGTAAAAGTTTGTCTTTTTTGTTTGTCCCTTCAAAAATCAATGCTTTGTTTCATTGATCTTTTATATTAGTTTTTTTTTTTAGTTGTATTTATTTCTGCTATGGTCTTTATTTATTACCTTCTACTAATTTTGGATTTGCTGTCTTCTTGCTTTTCTAATTCCTTGAAGTGTTAGTTGTTGTTTTTTTTTTAATTTGAGATGTCTTTTTTAAAATGAATGCATTTATTGCTATAAACTTCCTTCTCAGTACTGCTTTTGCTGTAGCCCACCAAAAATATGTTGCTTTGTATGATATGATACATTATTTTGTAATTTAATTTGTCTAGAAAATTTTTGACTTCCTCTTTAGTTCATTCACTTACTTATTGGTCATTTAGGACCACATTATTCAATTTCTGTGTACTTGTATAATTTCTATTTTTCTTGTTGATTTGTAGTTTTATTTGTTGTATTTATTAGGACATACTTAGCATGGTTTCAGATGTTTTACAATTCATTGAGAAGTAATTCATAGTTTAACGTATGATCTATTTGAGAGACTGTTCCATATGCTTATGAGAAGAACGTGTATTCTGTTGCTATTGGGTGAAATGTTCTGTAAACGTCTGTTAGGTCTGTTTTCTCTAACGTGTGGCTCAACTCAGATGTTTCTTTGTTGATTTTCTGTCTAGATGGTCTGTCCATTGACAAAAGTGAGTTGTTGAAGTCCATAACTATTCTTATGTTGGAGTCTATCTGTCCCTTTAGATCTAATAATATTGCTTCATACTTTTGGGTGGTCTGGTATTGTGTACATATATATTGACAAGTGCTATATCTTCTTGTTGTGTATACAGAAATATGAATTACAAAATTATTACACTTTGTGTTTGGTACCCAATTTCATGTGTGCCATGGATTATATTTATGCATATTTATTTTACCTGGAAATCAAAATAGCTATTTCATGTATTTAAATTTTAATTCTTAATCTTGCCTCTTTGTGTTAAATATGTTTAGGACAACTTAGGACAGAATGGAACTAGTGGGCATCTATATCTCTTTCCCAGTCATAAAATAAAAACTTTAAGTACTTTACCATTGATGATAATATCTTATATATTTTATGTAGATGGTTTAACTAGATGACAGAAATTACATTATATTCCTAGATTACTAAGAATGTTAAATCATGACTGAGCATTGAATTTGATTAAGCACTTTTCCTATATATATATTGAGATGGTCATTTTTTTCCTTCACTTATTTTGTTAATATAGTGATTTACATTCATTGATTTTAGAATGTGGAAATAATTAATTCTTACAATAAACCCAGGTTGGATATAATGTATTATCCTTCCCATAAAAGTAGCTTGGGTTTACTAATACTTTGCTTAGGGTTTTTACATTTACATTCAATAGAGGGACTGGCCTGTGATTATCCTTTGTGTAATGCTCTTTTTAGGTGTTCATATTAACCTTTTTTGTCACACAAAATGAGTAGAAAGTATTGTCATTTTGAATTCTATGGTAGAGCTTACATTCCATTTTTCTATTTCTTCAAGCATCATTTTGGTTATCTTGTAGAGCCTATCTTCCACTTCACTTTGCAATTCTGTCTAATATGTTATTAAACTGTTCATTTCAGTTAATGTATGGCTCATTTTTGAAGTTTCTATTTAACTCTGTTGTATAATTACCTGTTGCTTGCTGATATTGCCAGTATAATCTTTTTGAACAAAACGGGGTGTTGAGAATCCGATTATCTGTTGCTCCCTGTATCTATTTCTGTTGCCTGTTATTTCTCTTGGTTTTTGGCTCTACTTTCCTGTCATTTGCCTGCTAAGCAGAGTCAGAGCAAGTCACATGACCTGTGGAGATTCATGACATAGAGAACCAGACTCCCCTTCTGGATGGGGGGAGCCACAATCATGTTACACAGAACAAGGAAAGAAACAATCAATCGCCCTCTTTATTTGGCTAATTCCTACTTATCTTTTCACTAGGTCACATTTCCCTCTTATCCAATCTCATATAACCATTTATGTCTTTGTTGCACTTATTACTTATAAATTTTAATTATATAGATGATTAATTAATATGCTTCTTTTATCCCATCTTTATGCGTTAATGGCACCCTTAATAAATTGAAGCTATAAGAAAGCAGGGACTGTGCACCCCTTCTAGATCAGTGTATAACATGTGGGAAGCGTGTAATAAATATCAGTGGAGTGAAAAACAGAGATACTTGTACAGCCAGCTATGTGATGAAGGTACTACTACATATTCCCATTTTGCAGATGATAAAATTGAGGTCTAGGGAGATCATAGAGCTGGTCAATGAAGCTCTGCAATCTGATTATAATATCAGTGCTCTTTCCCACTGCCCCCTGCCATCATGACAGTGTCACAGGGTTATTGTACTTGGTACTGATAAGATCCTGCCATCTATGACAGGCATTTTCTTATTGGGATTATTTTCTTATTGTAAATTGAATCTTTACGAGACATAAGAAATTTGAACCACTGTTGGCTTAACAACAGAAGCCATATAAATGCCTGATTTTAGTTTTAGTAGGTAGGTAATACCAGCTGAGAGATAAATCAGATTTATTACCTTTGTGGCCCAGGGGCAGCAAATGGTCAATTTGTCATATGATAAAATGATTGCATGAGGCAGAAGGCAGTTTGCATTTAGAAATTTCCTTTTCACACTTGTCAGGCCAGTTTCTCAGAATCGTTAATCTCTATAGACCCCTAGCAGACAGAGCTGGCCACTCATTCGTTCTGTCCTCAGGACGAAGTTAGAAGGGAACAGAGTAAGAATGGCCACCGTATAACCCAGAAAGTAACAAAGCAGCTGCCTGGTCAGGGCTTGATCCTGAAGAGCCCCATTATGGATGGTAGCCTTGGCCAAAAGTTTTTCACTGAGGTTTGACTTTAGAGTTAAAAGAACCAGTAGGACCTATGGCCATGCTTCTTATCAGCTTGAAGACCTTGGGGAAAGTTAGTTAATCTTTCTAAACCTTCATTTTGTCATCTGTAAAATGGAGAGGGATGATACCCAGTCCATGAACTGTAGAGGGTTAATTTGTAGACTTATAAGATATTAAGGTCCTTGGTCTAAAGAAGTGTTTTAGCCTAATCATCTTTTCTGGGGAACAGTACCCAAAACGCCCTTGGGAGAAGAATGTTACTGATACTCAGGCCATGGTTTGAGGTTAGTTTCCATTCATGGCTTCTAAGATAGAACATATCATCCAGATCTTCCCAATCAAGATATTCTACAACCCTGACCACAGGCCGCAGTGACTAGCTTATAGACAGGTACGTACCAAATATAATTGGACTGAATCTTGGAGTTTAGCTTAAAAGGATGTAGGTGAAGAGCTTTGGTGAACAATCCTAGGGAAGCTGGCAGGAAGCCAACATAGATGACAGAGAACCTGAAGATGGGTAGCACCAGGTCCTGTTAACATCATTTGAGTTCCTGGATTAACCCACTCCTGATGATTATATCTAGACTGTTCTATTAGTTAAGCCAGTAAATGCCTTTTTATCAATTAAGTAGCACTGGCTGAGCTTTTGTAAAAAGAAACTCTTCATATAGTATCTCCATTTTACAGATGAGGAAACTGAGCTTCAGAGACCAGTGGTATCGGGTATCTAAGCACTCAGTAAAATGTAAAATATAATCCTGGATTTAGTCATTTCCAGGCCCTCTTCTTTACCCTGTACCTTTGTTCACTCTGGTTTCTCAGTCTTATTTCCTTCTCCGTTTATAATCCTGATTATATTCCTCCAATCCTCCAACTTCTGTTCAAGTCCTGTTTTGTCAGGATATCATCATCACCTTTGCCTCAGGATGGTCCCATTCAGATCAGCCTCCTCCACATAGGTGCAGCTTTCTCTCTGACCCCTTTATGTCTCAAAAAGATGCTCAAGACACTTAGAGGTACAAAAGAAATTTGGCCTTCTAAGCATGGCTTCTTCTATTTGCAAGGCTCCCTTGATGATGGGTTAAACTGTTCAGTGTGTCACCACTGGTAAAGTGATTTTTAGCAAGAATAGTGGATTACAGACTAATTCATTAAGAGCACACAATCTTGGTACAGTTGAAAGACACATCCCGTCTAGGCTTTTCCATTATTGTCTTGATAGTTTTTCTTCTCTCAGAGAGATGGTTGGACTCTTTCTTGCTGTATTTGACTTATAATTCTGTAGAATTACAGAATGTTTTGTCATGTTTGTACTTTAAAAGAGATTAATGACAAACTAAGATCCAGGTCAATAGAATGTTAGAAGAAGAAAACAAAGAAACTAAAAACAATTGGAAGAAATAAAGATGACTCTCCAACTCTGGGCTGGAGGATACCTTTTTTAGCTTGGGGAAAAATACAGAAACCAAGAAGAAATGTAGAGTTATAAAAAGAAATATGTATTAACATGATACATTAAGAAAATCACCAAGAAACAAGTGACAATGGCAGACATATGTGACAAATGAATGTTATAGCTTTCCATTCAAAAGTTCTTTTACTAATAGAAAATAAAGAACAAACTTGAAAGCATATTCACAGTAAAGGGGGCTATTGATGTCTAATCTACCCAGTGGAAACGGACTCTTATTCACATGAACTTAGACCAATGAGAACAGCAATATGTAGTCATTTTGCCTCTAATTTTAAAAATATATTAAAATGATATCCCATGTGTATAAGAATGCAAAGGAAAAAAGTGCCCACTAAGTGGCCACTATCCCTGTGGGCTGGGATATAGCTCAGTTGGTAGAGCGCTGCACTGCAGTCTCTGAGGTCCCGAGTTCAATTCCCAGCACCGCAAAAATGGGAGAAGGACCTGGCAATCCACTCCCAAGGCAATCCCGAAACTGTCAGCCATTGAAAACCCTATGAGGGTCGCTATGAGTCGGATGGATACCGACTCGACGGCACCTAACAACAACAACAAGAGTCCCTGCAACCAAGTGTGACTGGTGATTTAACAGTAAATGTCAAGGTCAGAAATATGTATTCGCTTTGATCCTGCTATCCCTTCTAAAGGAATTTGTGCTGAGAAAATACTCAGAAAAGATTGCCAAATGGATGTATTATTTTTTATTTCAGCTCTTAATAAAATTATAAAATTGAAAATAAATGTCCCAAAATTGCACATTAATTATAAATGATATATCTATATGATAGAATCCTCAAAATGATGACATAGATCTATAAATTTGTTGATTTAGAAAGATGTTCAGAATATATTGTAACAAGTGAGAAAAAGGAATCAAGAAGACTATAGAATCTCAGGCTTTTAAAAAAGTTCTTGTATTAAATGTTGGTAGGTGCTATTGAGTCAAGTCTGACTCATAGCAACCCTATGTACAACAGAACAAAACACTATCCAACACCATGCCATGGTCAACACTGTGTCAGCCAACACCATGCCCTGCTCACCACTGTGTCAGCGATTCTCTGCTGTTCATAGGGTTTTTAGTGGCTGCTTGTTTAGAGATTGCTCCGGGAGTGGATTGCCATGTCCTCCTTCCATTTTTGAGGTGCTGGGGATCTCAGAAAGCATGGGAACAGCACTCTATCAACTGAGCTAAACTCCAGACCCTTTGTATTAAATACTTGGAGCATAATAAAACATAAATAACAAGGTCATACTACGTTGATTTGTGGATTTTAAAACCATAAGTAAGTTTTCTTGGTTTTGCATTTCTGTAATTCCTAAATTTCTGTAATAAACATGTTACTTCTTAAAATTAGAAATATTTAAAAGTGTAAGCAGTATGCCTTGCCTTTATCTTCACTCATGCATCTGATGCCTGTGTCTGATGGATAGCATTTGATACAGGTTTATACATTACTGGGCTCATACTGCGTAGAAGAATTGCAAGTGATTAAAAAAAAAAAAAAAACAATAAACAAAAAAACTAAGAATGGCCTTTTCAGACCCAGAGAGAAAAATTTTCTTGCTACCCACTCCACATATCCACCAACTGGGCACAGGCACTGCAAACATTGTCATTTCCCAAATGGAAGAAGGTATGGCTTTGAAGAGCAGAGCCTTTAATCAGACAAAACATGTCACTTTGCCCTAGTCATTAAACTGACTTCAGAGACAAAGGCCCAGGGCTTTGCATGTGTTTGGTTTGTGTAAAGACAGTTAGCTGAACACTGGGAATCCGGGGTTTATATTAGGAGTAATGAGCTGAAAGCTGGGCATCTAATCCTTTCCTTAGCCAGGAGGTACTTCGAACATTTTAAAAGTCTTTTTTAAAGAGTAATAGAACTTTATAAGCATGTTGGTCCTTTCATCTCCCAGAAAGTATACTCAAGGCATAATTCAGACCTTTACATTAGATCATATTAAGCCTAATTTTGTTCTTCAGCTCAGCAAAAAGCCCAGGGGGCTTTAGGAAGTTGTAAGAGTCGTAGAAGTTAAGGGACCTGACTTTTTAAACAAACATGTGTCTTTCCCATGTGATAATGAGTGTGTTGAATTTACCGCCTGGGGGATCTTGCCAACATACTGGAGGATTCACCTCAAAGAATGAGGGTAATTCCAGCAACAAATGGGTGTAGGGATAACAGTGCAGCCTGGCTGGTGTCTTCCAGGAGATTGCTACTAGAAGATCTACTCTCCTACCTTTTGTGTTTCTAAGCAGACGTATTGCTGTGGCTTTTATTGGTGAGCCACGACTGTATGGCACTGGTGGCCCCCAAATTCCCAACTGGCTTGCTCCAAGAACTTTATCCAAGATGACTTTCATAGTTTTTCAGCTATATGTGAGATCTCAGCTGATAGCAATTTGATTCTTTAAAAGAAAGCTTGGTGACATAAACCTTGCCAACATGTAGCTGTTGTGGCACAGTAGAGAGAGGACATTTGCTCTGGTTGTAGATGTGGGTTCAAATCCCAGCTATGGCAACAGCTAGATGTATTGTGGAGCAAGTCACTTAGCCTCTTTGAGCTTTGGTTTCCTAATCTCTGAGGGAAGGGGGATGGCAATGGATGCCTGGTCTACCTCCAGAATGGGGATAAGTGAGATGATGTCTGTGGAGCCTCATTGTGGACTGTACAAAGCTGTGTAGTAAGTCTATAATGCCAAGGTTGGTTGTTTTGTTCATTTCTCAAGCAGTCAGGTCTCAACTATCAGATGGGAAGAATAGCTCAGTTTTGAAGCTGGGACTCTTTGAGAAATGTGTCTATACATCTAAGTTCTTCCTGTCATTCCCCTCCAGAGTAGCAAGCTCCTAGGACTGCACACCTCATTTGATAATCCAGAGTTTCACTGCACTGATTGTTGCTCCCATTCATAAAAGCCAGTTGCTTTTTGGGACAGGGAAATCTTTGCTGAGAGATTCTGTGAGCTAATGGGGTCTTGTGAAGGGGCCTTGGCAAGCAGCCACCCTCATCTGCCTCCCTTCCCTGGTTAATTCTGCATCTATTAGCATGAAAAATAGGCAGTTGGTTGGGCTTATATCATCCATTAATTGGCCTGAGCTGAGTGGAGATCATTTGTCTAGTACACATATCACAAAGCCAAAGGAGGGTTTTCTGTTTTCCAGTGAGGTCACCCTCCATGTCTACAGCCTTGACGTTTTGCTAACCAGGGGTCTCACCACAGGCTGCACATCCACAGACAAAATAGCCTTTCATGTGGGAGTGATGGGCAGCCATGGGGCTTCCTTCCTGTTCCTTGGTTCTCTTGTCTTGTGCTACGATTTCTATTCCACCTAGGTGGCCAAGACTCCAAGGCCCAAATGCATGCAACTCTCTTGGCCCTAAGATGCTCTTCTCTGCACAGGGTACATATTTTCCTTTGTAATACATCTTGGTGCTGTTTCTCATGAGGCAGGGTCTATGGAAAGATTTTCTTTGGAGCTGCTTGTGGCCCTCAAGTGTAAACATATGATCTGATCAAAATGGATGATCAGCTGTGGGCCCTCTGCTAACACTATATTCAGAAACCCAAATGTGTCTGAACTAACAGAGTAAATAAAGCACATGATGGTTCGGAGCTTTGAACAACCAGGGCAGACCCAACTGTTATAGCTTTCACATTGAAAGGAGATTTATCATTTTCCCACTGGGTACTGTGCAGTTGCTCATTGGTGATCTCCATGACTGCCCCATCTATGCAGGCACACTCATTCCCACTTTGTTGTTGTTAGGTGCCATCGAGTCAAGTCCGACTCATAGCGACCCTATGTACAGCAGATCGAAACACTTCCCGATTCTGTGCCAGGCAAACGATCTTATTTATGTTTAAGCCCATTGTTGCAGACACTGTGTCAATCCATCTGGTGGAGGGTTTTCCTCTTTTGCGTTGACCTGCCACTCTGCCAAACATGATGTCCTTCTCTAGGGATTGATCTCTCCTGACTACATGTCCGAAATATGTAAGACACAGTCTGGCCATTTTTGCTTCCAAGGAGCACTCTGGTTGTACTTCTTCTAGGACAGATCTGTTGGTTCTTTTGGCAGTCCATGGTATATTCAATAGACATCTCCAGCACCACAATTCAAAAGCATCAATTCTTTTTCTATCCCTCTTCTTCAATGTCCAGCTTTCACAACCATATGATGCCACTGAAAATACCATGGCATGAGTCAGACGCACCTTCATCTTCAATGTGACATCTTTGCTTTTCAATACTCTAAAGAGATCTTTTGCCACAGCTTTTCCTAGAGCAATGCGTCTTTGGATTTCTTGACTGCTGCTTCCACGGGTGTTGATCATAGAGCCAAGCAAAGCAAAATCTTGGACAACCTCAATCTTTGCTCCATTTATTGTGAAGTTGCGTGCTGACCCAGTCGTAAGGATTTTTGTTTTGTTGATGTTAAGTCATAACCCATATTGAAGGCTATGATCTTTGATCTTCGTCAGTAAATGTTTTAAATCCTCTTCACTTTCAGCAAGCAGAGTTGTGTCATCTGGATAACGCAGGTTGTTAATGAGTCTTCCTCCAATCTTGATGCCACGTTCTTCCTCATAAAGTCCAGCTTCTCGGATTATTTGCTCAGCGTATAAATTGAAGAGATAGGGTGAAAGTATACAGCCCTGACGCACACCTTTCTCAACTTTAACCCACTCACTGTTTCCTTGTTCTATTCGAACAACTGCCTCCTGGTTCATGTACAGATTTCTCATGAGCACAATTAGGTGTTCTGGTATTCCCATTTTCCGAAGTGTTATCCATAATTTGTTGTGATCCACACAATCAAATGCTTTTGCATGGTCAATAAAACATAGATAGACATCTTTCTGATATTCTCTGCTTTCAGCTAATATCCACCTGACATCAGCAATGATGTCCCTGGTTCCCCACCCTCTTCTGAATCCCGCTTGATTTTCCAGTAATTCCCTGTCTATATACTGCTGTAGTCACTTCTGGATGATCTTTAGTAGAATTTTTCTGGTGTGTGATATTAATGATATTGTCTGATAGTTTGCACATTCAGTTGGATCCCCTTTTTTTGGAATAGGCACAAATATGGATCTCTTCCAGTCAGTTGGCCAAGTAGCCATTTTCCAAATCTATTGGCATAAACATGTTAACACCTCCAGTGCTGCATCTGTTTGTTGAAACATCTCTATTGGTATCCCATCAATTCCTGGAGCCTTGTGTTTCACCAGTTCTTTCAAGGCAGCTTCTACTTCGTCCTTCAACACCATTGGTTCCTCTTTAGATGCAAACTCTTGGAATGGTTGGTCATCTACCAATTCTTTCTTTTATAATGACTCTGTGTATTCTTCCCATATTCTTTTGATGTTTCCTGCATCATTTAATAATTTCCCTGTAGAATCTTTCACTACTGCCACTCGAGGCTTGAATTTTTTCTTCACTTCCTTAAGCTTGAGAAACACAGAGCGTGTTCTTCCCTTTTGATTTTCTGCCTCCAGCTCCTTGCACATGTTATTATAATATTTGTTTTTGTCTTCTCGAGCTGCCTTCTGAAATCTTCTGTTTAGTTCCTTAACTTCATCATGTCTTCCTTTTGCTTTAGCTGCTCTAC
>VMDO01006793.1:76055-96959 GCA_007922755.1 Pedetes capensis
CTTCTTGAATGATATCTTTTATGTCATGCCACAACTCTTCTGGTCTCCTGTCATTTGTGTCTAATGCATTAAACCTATTTTTGAGGTGGTCTCTGAACTCAGGTGGGATATACTCAAGGTCATACCATGGCTCTCATATACTTGTTCTAATTTTCTTCAGCTTCAGTTTGAACTTGCATATGAGAAGTTGATGGTCTGACCCACAGTCAGCACCTGGTCTTGTTTTGACATTTTGTACAGAGGTTTTCCATCGTCTCTTTGCACGTATGTAGTCAATTTGATTTCTCTATGTTCCATCTGGTGAAGTCCATGTGTATAGTCTCCGTTTTTGATGTTGAAAAAATGTATTTGCAATGAAAATGTCATTGGTCTGACAAAATTCTATCATGCGATCTCCAGCTTCATTTCTGTCACCAAGACCATGTTTTCCAACTACTGAGCCGCCTTCTTTGTTTCCAACCTTTGCATTCCAGTCACCAGTGATTATCAGTATGTCTTGATTGCATGTTTCATCTATTTCAAATTGCAGAAGCTGATAGAAGTCTTCCCTTTCTTCATTTGTGGCCTTAGTGGTGGGTGCATAAATTTGAATAATAGTCCTATTAACTGGCCTTCCTTGTAGGCATATGGATATTATTCTATCACTGACAACATTGTATTCCATGACAGATCTTGAAATGTCTTTTTTGATGATGAATGCAACCCCATTTCTCTTTAGTTTATCATTCCCAGCATAGTAGACCATATGACTGTCTGACTCAAAATGGCCCATGCCGGTCCATTTTAGCTCACTGATGCCTAGAATGTCAATGTTTATGCTCTCCATTTCTCTTTTAACAATTTCTAACTTGCCTAGATTCATACTACTTATATTCCATGTTCCAATTATTAATGGATGTTTATAGTTGTTTCTCCTCATTTTGAGTCATGCCACATCAGCAAGTTGAGCACCCTGGGGTTTTACTCCATTTCCGTCATCATGGTAGACTCTACTTGGAGGAGGCAACTCTTCCCCAGTAGTCTTTTAAGTGCCTTCCAACCTGGGGGCCTCATTTTCTGGCACTATATCTGACAGTGTCTCTTTGCTATCCATAGGGTTTTCAATGGCTAGTTGTTTTGGGAGTGGCTGGCCAGGTCCTACTCCCTAGTCTGTCTTAGTCTGGAAGCTCAGCTGAAAACCTGTCCACCATGGGTAACCTTGCTCATGTCCGAGGTTACAGTGGCAGAGCTCTCAGCCTCATCGCAACACACAAGCCCCCACAGTGCGGCAAACTGACAGAGGTGTGGAGGCATTCCCACTTGGAGGAGCCTAAATCACAGAAATGTGAAACACAGCCAGTGAGTACAAAGCCAGAAGGGCAGAGCCTCACAGCACACTCTCCTTTCCAATATTATTGGCTAGCTCATTTATTCACTCAGCTAATATCCCCTGAACACTATATGCCTGGCCAACTTCCACATGTTGGTACAGCATTGAATGAGGGAGACCAGGTTTCTACACAGACAATTTCTGATGGTGATAAGATCTTCAAAGTGCCTACAGTAAGGGAATTTGATGGAGAAGAATGGCGAAGCCATACATCTCCTTTAGCCAGGGGGCTCAAAGATGCCTTTGAGCAAGAACCTAGATCCAAGACAGAATAGTAAGAATTGAGCCGGGTAACTCCTGGGGAAAAAATATCTAATGAGGCAGAAGCTCTGAGGACAGGACAAGGAGAAGAAAGGAAGCCTGTGGGTCACAGCACAGTGAGCAGGACACAGTGGGAAGATATGTAAATGGAAAGATGACCAGGGCTCAGATCATGGTCTTATTCTGATGGACGTGGGACTCCATCTCAGGGATCAATAGGAAATTTAGGTTCTATAGACAGTACTTGACTTTTTGCAGGGGCAATGGCTTTAGGCACACAAGAGAAAAATGGGAAGAACAGCCAGGGGTTTGGCAAACACCAGTGACCAAAGGTTTGGCAGCTAGTTCAATATATTTCACAAGTGCAAAATGCTTTTTCTCTACCTATGTACATATTTATTCTTTACTTTGGCTTAATATTTGGAATCTGGGTCAATTACTTAATTAAACATAGGTGTTTTGGCAAAGGTAGTCCCTCACTGAAAATGTTTGCCTGGACATAGAGCCAGAGTAAAGTAGGGTAGGCATGGCATGCCCTTGGAGGGGCAGTGTGGAGTGAGACTTCAGCCTGGCTGGGTAGCCATGACATCTGCATGGGCAAGGGCAGCCCATGGCACATTGGAGCATGGGCTGGTGCGAAGGGCTGTCTGGACAGGGAACATGATCCCAGTGTTTGAGCCTGAGCCTAGTTAGGAGAGCATGCACGTGAGTCAGCCAAGGGTGGGGCTTCAGAACCCAGATGGGATGAGGAGTGTAAATGCATGCGGTAGAAGGTGGGGTGCTGTAGGAGGTTGGTTCCACAGGGAGAATGTATCAAATAAGGGTAATTTCTGTGAAAGGATCCAGTAGCTACAAATAGAAAAGAGGAGAAAACTTGAGGTTTCAAGAACCATGAACATCAAGATGGCAGGTTGGAATTGAAGATACTAGAAGTAGAAATTCATGGATTTCAACATTAAGAGACACATATAGAAATAAAAATAAATGCACATACATGTTTGCATATCCATATATAGCATGTTCAAGCTTATATTTTTATCTGCCATCGAGTTGAATCCAACTCAGAGAGATCCTATGTACAATAAAATGAAACATTACCCAACACTGTACCATGCACATGATCTTTTGATGTCTGAGCCCATTGTTGCAGCCTGTGTGTTTCTTCTCATTTTGAGGCATGCAACCTTAGCAAAAGTAGATCCTGGGGGCTTTACTCCATTCCTATCATTAAGGTCAACTCTTCCCCAGATCTTTCTTGAATGCCTTCCAGCCCAGAGGGCTCATTTTCCACCACTATATCTGACAGTGCTTCTGTGCTATTCATAGAGTTTTCAATGGCTAATTGTTTTGACAGTGGGCTACTGGATCCTTCTCCTTAGTCTGTTTTAGTCTGGAAACTCAGCTGAAACCTGTCCACCATGGGTGGCCCTGCTGGTACCTGAAATACCAGTGGCATAGCTTTCAGCATCACAGCAATACAAAAACCCACGCAGCATGACAAGCTGACAGAATGTGGTTCAAGCATATATGTACATATATGTGTGCATACATGTGTGTAAATATTATCTGTACATAAATACATACCACATGTTTATATGCCTACATTTGTTCCCTAAACTCTGTCCACAGAGAGGGCCTGGTACCAAAAACAACCCAATGAGCATGGCTAACACTTAGATCTTGGCTTCTATATACCATTCTGGCCTAAAAAGAATAAGGCTCCTAAGTCAGCTGTGGTGGTACTCATCTGGAATCCCAGTGACGTGGAGGCAGAGGATCATGGGTGTGTGGCCAGTGGTAACCTATGTAATTTAGTGAGACCCTGACTCCAAAAGTAAAAAAGGGGTTGGGGGTGTGGCTCAGTGGTAGAGTATCTCCAAAAGCATATGCAAGGTCCTGGATTCAATCCCCAAGTACTGTTAAAAAAAAAAAATTGTGCTCCTTGGAGAAACGGCCAGTTCGTGGAATGGGTTCAAGAAATTATAAGATGAAATGGGGTCATCTTGTTATGCCAAAAAATAAGGGAGTCCTCAAAGAATGAAGGAGAAGGCTAAAGGAACACTGGAGATAGCTTGAAATGGCCAACTTGAGGGCAATTTGGATAGCAAAGTAAATAATAACAACTAATAACCTGTAGTATTAAATGAGACTATTATTCCATATTGATAAAACAAAATTAATAAATTGAAAGTTTGATGAGGAGATTATTTACATAATTTCAATGTGTTGTCATTATTAGATACCACTGAGTTGGGTCCAACTCATAGAGACCCTATGTACAACAGAACAAAACACACCCTGACACTCTGCCAGACACATGATCTTTTTTATGTGTAAGCCCCTTGTTGCAGTCACTGTGTCAATCCATCTAGTTGAGGGTCTTCCTTTCATTCATTGACCCACTACTCTTAAACATGATGTCCTTCTCTAGAGATAGTTATCTCCTGTGGGAGAATACGTCAGGTGTGGTGGCACATACCTATAATCCAAGCACTCTGGAGGTTGAGACAAGAGGATTGTGAGTTCAAGTTCAGCTTGGTCTAATTAGTGAGTTCCAGGCCATTGAGGGCAATATAGTGAGAATCTGTCTGAAAAGTCAAGGAGAAAACAAAACAAAACAAAACAACACCAAAAACCAAACAAACAAATTGGGAAAATAGTTATTTTGTACTGGATAAGCTACTGTCAAATAACCAAAATGATCATTATTGATAATAGGACAAATTGAAATGATTGAACCACCTGATGTAATAACAATGTAGCATCATTTCTCTGACTCTCCTGCCAAAAGATGCACGACCCGAATCTTATCCCAACAAACCCAAATTGAGGACGTTGTACAAGTAACTGGCCTGTAGTCCTCAAAAGTGGTCAGAGTCATGAAAATAGAAGATTGAGCAGCTTTTCCAGGCTAAAGAAACTCCACAATTTATCTCTGATTCTGAAATAACTGATTATGTCCTAGATAGCATTATTGGGGTCATTGGTGAAATTTAAATGGAGATTAAATGGTACAGGTGTATCCTTGTTAATCTTCTGTTTTTGATGTTTTTGTTACGGTGTTGGTAGTAGAACATCCTAAATTGTCAGAAAGATGCTACAGAGCAGTGGGCCAGCTGGTTGACCACTTATTCTCAAACAGTTCAGGAGAAAAAGTCCTTTGTACGCTATTTGCCACTATTCTGTAGCTTGTGATTATTTCAGAATTTAAAAAGTAAAGCAAAACTAAACAAAACAAAAAAAAGAAACTGTAGTTCTCATTTCCTCAAATCCAGAATCATGCCAAATCTTGAACTCTGACAAGATTGTCAAGTTTCAGTGACCTTTGTCTTCATTTTTAATTTGGCTTGGTTTGGGTATTGATGGAAGAACTGTCCCTGCAAGAGTACTCACTTGCCATCTTCCTATGATTTCTACTTAATCCTGCAGAATGGAACTCCCTTTATCTCCAAATAAGATTAAACCTGAATGAAAAGAAAAGGAAAGGAAAGGAAAAGAAAGGATAGATTGATTCTGTATGAAGTCAGAATGAGAATTATATGCCAGGGAAAGAGCCCTAGAAAACATATCATCAAATCTTAACATCTAGACAATTATTTCATGAAGACAAAAATTAAATTTACAACTTCTAAACTGATTGTCACTCCAGGTCACTCCAGGAATGTGGATGACCTAGATTCCAATTTTGTGGGCATGTAGATTTCCTCTGTGAAGGAGGAGAGTTAATTATTGTCTTCGTACAATGGTATAAAAATAGGAATTAGATGCTCAGTCTTCTGATAATTGTAGATTTTAAAAAGTTGGAAAGAAAGAATTTTTGACAATATTTACAAGTTGGCTTCACCTAACTGAAAAAGAAAATATGCTTAATTAACTGCTTCCCTCCTTAAGTTTAAAACATATCATTCAGAAGTGGATGTTTCTCTGACATTTTCATCTTCACACTCCTCATAACTATTAACTTTAAGCCTTTTAAAAGTGCCTTAAAATGACATTGAATCATGTTAAATTATTTACATTTGTTGAATTCATATCCTTGGAAAATACCAAACTTAGTGAATGTATATGTTTGGATTTCCATAAAAAATGATTTGGTAATGGAACCTCAGATTTTAAGAGCTCACAAATGAAAAAGAATTCAACAATTTAAATTGAAAGGAACTACAGAAAGTTTTTTATTTTTAATTTTGCCAATTAAGGGCATCAGTACAAGTAAAATAAACTTGTATCCCTATACTTTTATAATCTCACAATAAAAGATAATCCTTTAAATAAAACTAATTTAACTTCATGAAAACTTACAACAATTTCCTTATTTTTCTATCAAAATTGAGCCCTAGTATAGACATATTTTTGTTGACCACCATGATCTGCCTGACAAGGGTTTGGAAAATTCTATTCTGCTCCTTTTACCTTCTTTGGCAGGTGCTGGGTTTAGAATGGGGGAGGAACTTTCCTAAACTAGTGCTGCCATTTAAGGGAAGACCAGCACCTGGTTCTCAGCTTGTCAGAGTCCTCACAATGAGCAGTTTGCTTTACATAGACTGATCAGTTCAACTCCTGAGGCTATAATCAACAGAAAGCTAACTTACATTGGATTAAACAATAAAGGGAATTTATTGGCGCAGGTAATGGAAAAGTCCAAAGTATTGCTTCAGGCAGGGCTTAATCCAGGTGCCAAAGAATGTCCCTCCCCTGGATCTCACTTCCTTTATACTTTTATTAGCCACCATGGCCCTTCTAGCCATTCTAGAGAGTCTCAGTATGGCAGCAAAAATTCCTGACCTCTTGTCCTTAACCATGAAGTGCTGAGGAATCAACAGTGTCTCTTAGCATTGCTTCTGCACCATCTTGGAAATCATGTCCCCATCATCAGATGGGGTCCATTCTTCTCCTTAAGTCACTTATTAGCACTCCTGGGAGTGGAGGCTTCAGCCAGTCAGGGCTTGTTCCTTGTCTTAGCTCAGAGGTGGCCAACCTTTTGGCTTGCCTTGGCCGCATCAAGTAAAGAGGAATTGTCTTAGTCTGCATGTAAATTTTGTAATATAATCAGTGTATATACTTAATAAGATTAATTTAAATTTTTTTATTATAAAGTTTAGAGAAATGAGAACAGTATAAAACTGTAGGGCCACATTACGAGCTGTTATGGGCTGCAAGTTGGACATGCCTGTCTCAGTCTGTTCAGGTTGCTTAACTAAACATGCTAGACTAGGTAAATTTGAAACAATACCAATTTGTTTCTTCTGGTTCTAGAGGCTGTATGTCTAAGGTCAAGGTGCCAGCAGATTCATTGTCTGATGAGGGTCTTATTTCTGGTTTATATGGTGTGGCTTCTCTCTGTGTCCCCACATGGTATAAGGGAAGACATCATCTCCCTTTTTTAAAGGTACAAATCCCTAGTCCCCTCCCAGAAGCCCCACCACTTAATGCCATCCTGCTGGGAATTAAGTTTCAGCATAAGAATCTAGGGTAGGGGAGACAGAGATATTCAGATCATAACATTCCTGAAGCTTAGGTTTGGGTCACTTCCCCCAAAACTACCCAGTTGGCAATGTGAAGGAAGTGGTATCTGAAGGAAAAATTGGAATGTTATTTTATTAGAAGAACAATGAATAGATGCTAGGTAAAAAAACAAACAACACAGCTGTATATTACTGCTCTCAAAGACCTTATTGTGTTAAAAGATGCTTTTACCCAAAAGGTCTTAGACTGTGTCCAGCCCATCTATGGCTGTCTCCCCAGCTAGTGATACTGGCATATGTTGTTGCTGTTGTTGTCAGGTGCCGTCCAGTCGGTGTCTGACTCGTAGCGACCCTATGTACAACAGGCGAAACAGTATTGTCAATGCTTCTCTGCTATTCATAGCGTTTTCAATGGTGGATTGAGTTTTGGGAGTGGGTTGCCAGGTCCTTCTCCCAAGCCTACAGTATCTGGTGTTTCCAAGTGGTCTCTCATCCCAGTACTAACCAGGCCCAACCCTGCCTAGCTTCTGAGATCTGACGGGATCAGACACCACAGTGCAACAGCTGCAGGCTTTAAATCACAATCAGCAACTCTTCTAACAAATTGTTGTTGTTGTTCTTAGGTGCCATTGAGTCATGTCCAACTCATAGCAACCCTCAGAGGGCTTTCAGTGGCTGACTCGGGATTGCCTTGGGAATGGATTGCCACATCCTTCTCCCGTTTTTTTTTTTTTTGTGGTGCTGGGTATTCCCAGGACCTCAGAGACTGCAGAGCAGAATTCTACCAACTGAGCTAAATCCCAGCCTATACTGTTGTTGTTGTTAGGTGCCGTTGAGTTGGTATCCGACTCATAGTGACCCTCATAGGGTTTTCAATGGCAGACTGTTTTTCTTTCGGAATTGTCTTGGGAGTGGATTGCCATATCCTTCTCCCATTTTTGCGGTGCTGGGAATTGAACTCGGGACCTCAGAGACTGCAGCGCAGCGCTCTACCAACTGAGCTAAATCTCAGCCCCATACTGACATATAGAAGGGCTTTAATAAAAATGATGGAAAAAATTAGCAAACTAGGACAAAGTACAAAAAAAATTAACAAAATATTTCATAATCCCATAGTCCAAAAATAATCACACTTAAAATGTTGGTATGTTTCCTTCCTTTTTTCTTCCTATGTAAAGATGCATGTAGTTGTTCATAATTGGAAGGTAGAACATTTATTTGGATTTGTTTTTGCTTTTATTTTTCCACTTAATATACCATTACATTTCCTAAGTAATGAAAATCACTTAAAAACACAATTTTTAACAACTGAATAACATTCACTAGTAAGGATTCAGCATAATTTATTCAAATAATCCTTGGGTAGAGACATGCAGTTTGTTGCTGATTTTTCACTATACATAATTCTGCAAAGAATATACATCTTTGAAATCTTCATGTGCCTTTTAAAGAACTGTGAATGATCCAGGCAGAGTGGTGCATGCCTTTATTGCCTGTAACTCAGGGGGTGAAGGCAAGAAGATCACAAGTTTGAGGCCAGAGGCAGCCTGTGTAACTTTCTGAGACCCTGTCTCAAAAATACAAAGTGAAAAATGGGCTAGGGGTATGGCTCAGCGGTTGAGCACTTGCAAATCACATACATGAGGCCCTGGGTTGAACTCCCCAGTACTGTTCAAAAAAAATCTCAATGACAGGCATATATTTTTGTGAACATTTGAAGCCTTTTACTCCTCCTTGCATCCTAATGTTTTTGCTGCTTGATGTATTGTGCCTAATGGCCGTGGGTTTGGTTCAGTTGGTAGAGTGCGGCACTGGACTCTCTGAGGACCTGGGTTTGATCCACAGCACCTTAAGAACAGGAGAAGGACATGGCAATCCACTTCTGAAGCATTCCTGAAACAGTCAGCCATCGAAAACCCTATGAGGGTCACTATGAGTCAAACATGAGTCAATGGCACCTAACAACAAGGGAAATGGATAGAAAGAACAATAGAAGAAGAGAAACAAGGGGAACTAACTTTTCTAAAAAGATAAGCAGCTAATCCAGGGAGCTACTGGGAACCTTGGAAGAAACTGACCGAAGAAAGTAGACATGAGTTTTTGGAAAGAGAGTTAGGTGTGAGCCACTGAGGTGAAGTGTGAGACTTGTCCCTATAGAGGATCCCTTGTTTGTTTTGCTGTGCTTTTGTGGTGCAGTCCCATTTTGCCATCTTACCCAGAGGGTTCCAGCAAGCAGCATGTTACTGTTCAGTGTTTTTAGAGTTGGGTTTGCTTTTCTTTTGGAAGCCCAAATTTGACAGGAAATGAGAAAAACAAGCCCTCGCTCTTTTCTGGTTAGGTATCTTCAGGAAATGCTGCAAAAAGTTGAGATTATTGAGTCTAAAAATGTGCATTTCTAAAAAGCTATTGTGACATCCAGACTGGCATTTAGCTCAGTTGGTAGAGCATTGCTCTGCAGTCTCTGAGGTCCGGGGTTCGATTCCCAGCACCGCAAGAATGGGAGAAGGACATGGCAATCCACTCCCGAGGAAATCCCAAAACCATGAGTCATTGAAAACCCTATGAGGGTCCCTATGAGTCAGACATGACTCAATGGCACCTAACAACAACATTGTGACATCCAGAGTGTCAGAATTTACATTTCCACTTGCAGAGGGTGAAAGGATGTTGAGTTTGTTCTTTTAATAGAAGCTTTTAACATGTAGGGAAAACAAATGTCCACATGAAATTCTTTCCAGGAATTTTGGTGTGGCGGATGGGTAGATTTTATTGACAGATGGTGAATTTTAAAGCAAGACAGTGTATGTCTCTTGTGGCTCACACCGATCCTGGCTTGGTCCAAGATCAAGATGGAATCTGAAGAGCATATTATGGCTTCCATAGTTGAGGTGAGTCTGGGTTACACTGCCTTATAAGTTGGATTCAACTATTTTTATTTCCTTGGGGCATTTTGGATGATTTTCCTTAGAGGAACCATATCAAAGCTATATTGGGAAGTTCCCCCACCCCCACAAGAATAGAGTACAAATGTGCTCTACCGTCTGTTCCCACAGTTCTGGAAGAGAGGAGGTAATGGGGAAAGCGTCCGCTTACTCCTCCAAGTGCACAGGAGCACCTTATCTCAAGCATGCTGGTGTTGAGGAATGTCTTTGAAACAAAGAGGCCACAGAGACATTTCTAGAAGTTCACCTTGACTTGTTTCTCTGTTACTTCTGTCACCCAATCTTTAGGAAATCCCAACACATCCCAGCTGGCCAATGATGCCCACATTGTTGTTGTCATTGTTAGGTGCCGTAGAGTCAGGTGCAACTTGTAGCCACCCTATGTACAACAGAATGTAACACTCCCTGACATTGTGTCATGTCCAGCACGGTGTCAGTGCTTCTCTGCCATTCAAAGAGTTTTCAATGGCTTATTGTTTTGGGAGTGGGCTGCCAGGTCCTCCCATTTTTACAGTGCTGGGGATCGAACCCAGGGCCTAACAGAGTGCAGAGCAATGCTCTACCAACTGAACTAAACCCGTCTCTCTGCCCACAAAGACTCCTCATTTTGGAAAACGCCACACAGGACAATGTGTCTCATTTTGCTGCCTAGGACATCTAAGTCATTAAGCCTTTTTTTAAAAGAAAAACCCCAGCAAGGAATTTGTGGCCCTTTTAATCTGAAACAGCTTCTCCGTGGCTTCCATCTTGAGACACAGTGCTTTGGTTGTCCTCGAGCTTGGTCCAGGGCTGGTCTTCCGAAGACTGCTTCTGAGCCTTGCTTGCCACTAAGTGATTCTTGTAAAATATGGTTAATGTAGTGCCTCAGAAATGTGTTCCTTGGGGGAGGGAGGAAGAAAAGGTTGTGCAAGATAGACAGCTGAGCACACATAATGGTTGCCATATGTCAAAGAATTTCAAGCCTTTAAAATGGACTTAGGCAGTGCTTTGCTAAGTGTTCCCATAAAACAACTGCTTTTATGAGTTTCTGAGGTCTTAACAATGGAAAACATGGATTCCTGATCTTTCTGTGTCTTATTTAGTTTTACCATTCCTTTGTTCCATAGGACTTAGGGACTGTCTCTTTTTGGCACCAATCAGCACCTTATCCTGGACCATCCGGTATGAACCGTGAATTACAGTGAAACATTTTTCTCATGATATTCCCAAGTTAGCTTTTAGAAAAGTAATGAAAATTGCCTTTTCAGTAAATCTTTGAGTCCTTGGAGCAGAAGTTGACAAAAATCATGGTCAGCTAAGTCCCCATCCTACTTCTCCCGTCCATCTTCCCCTTCAGTGGGAAAATGAGGTGATTAATAGGAAATGAGACAAAAATCCTTAGATGGGAGGAAAATACATAAATTAATAACTTCCTTTGTATCAAATACCTAATCCTGAAAACTTCCCTGTGAAGCTCCCCTGACAGTATAAAATGTCTCAGTTGGCTTCTATATCTTAGGAAGAAGCAAAGATTCTTCCAGTGGTCCCAGAGAAGAACATTGATTAATCTCTAAATCAGGGAAAGTGAGTAAATTTTCTTGCCAAATTGTAAACTGCAACGTTCTGTCTAACAATGACTAAGATAGGCTTTTCGTGTTTAAAGGAGAATTCAACAAAGTTATTGTTCTTCTAAAACTTAGGTCCTGGACTCATAGACAGAAATAAGAAAATAAATAAGATCCCTGTTTATTTTATTAAATGCTGTTACCAATCTAAATAGAAGGGTGTGTAAAGGAGGGACCAAGAGGAAGTTTTCTCTTGAGGTGGAGTGATCAGAAGAGATGTCTCCAAAAAGCACATACTGAATTGACACCAGAAAGGTGACCATCAACTCTTGGAAGGGTGCTCAGGAAAGAAGGAAAAACACTGGAACAAGTCTAGAGGCCGGGAAGGGTTTGGCAAAGAATGGAGCAGTGTGGCTGTATGGCAGTGAGCAAGGGACAGAGAGTGAAATGAAGACAAAGTGAATGTCATAGCCCTCCTGGGCTTTCTTGGCCAGGAAAACAAATCTGCATGACAGCAAATTCTAGATAACATGGAGGCCTTTAATGGTGCCTGAGTCTAGAACAGATCTATGTACCTTGGATCTTGAAAGCCATATGGCAAAAAAGTGCGATTCACAACACGAGAAATGCCCAAACTATGAATTTCCATAAGGAAGCAAAGGCATAGCACAAAAATACTCACCATTAAAATTGTCCCCTCTCAGCCATCTCTGCTTGACATCATTTCCTGTCCCAATCCAACTTGTCAACACCTTTGTTGGTCTGTCTTGTGGTGCTTGTGTGAGGTACACATCAGACAACACAAATATAAGGCAAATTGCAAACACAACTGTAAACTTTGCAAAGGGTACAGGAGTTCATAGAGTCCTTGGAAGCTGAAGAATCAAAATAGGTTGTTGTTGTTGTTGTTAAGTGTTGTCAAGTCGAGTCCGACTCATAGCGACTCTCATAGGGTTTTCAATGGCAGATTGTTTCGGGATTGCCTTGGGAATGGGTTGCCCCGTCCTTCTCCCATTTTGTGGTGCTGGGAATTGAACTCGGGACCTCAGAGACTGCAGAGCAGTGCTCTACCAACTGAGCTAAATCCCAGCCCTCAAAATAGGTTACCTATCTCTAAAGCCGTGGCCCAAAGAGAATTGAACAGGGTTAAACCAAAAGGGAAAAATCAACCACATTGCGGGTGTAATTAGAACTTTACAGGAGAATGGTTTGAATAGCAAAGATGAAGATTATGAGAGGCCCTCAGGAAAATTTGTGGAATCCTTGCAAATTTGGGGGAAACAAATAGAGACAAACTTAATACTGCAAAAGTTCAAGGCAAACTGAATTTTGCTATTAAATGATTTTGTCAAAACTGAGGGAAAAAATTCACTCAATTCATGTTTATATTTTATAAGTGGGCAAAGTTTGAATCCCTGTATTTTGTTCAACATTAAATAAGCTTGCTTTCATAATTGCCAGCTTTGTTTTTCAAGTTAAAGTCCAAAGTGACTGTTTTTTTGCAGTTTATTTTGAAAAGGTAGCCCCTGTTTTTAGTAGGTTTCTGTTAAATAGCATTTTTTCCAGCACCAATTATCTTTGGATAATGAAGGCCTCCTGGGCTCACAGTGAGCAGTGTGCTGCCTCTGCATATTAACACAGCAGCCCCGAGTCACTCACTGATGACCTAGGGTTACTTCTCAGAGAAGGAGGTGGCTCTTCTGATGTTCTTTCTCTCCCCTGATCCCTCACCATGAGTGAGGGGTTGTCTTGAGAAAGGAAGAAAGTTGAGTCTAAGACCCCTTGGCTTCAGTTCAGCGAGTTAATCAGCCATAGTGCCACCAGCAAAGGAAGACACTTTTCCCCAAGGAGAAATATTTCTGCTGAGCAAGAACTTTCAGAAACTACATTTAAAATTTCCTAGTTGCAGGAATTTTCATATGTTTGGATAACAATGTGGAGACTTCCCAGATGGAAGATGTGTTCTGTTCACAAATTATAAACATGAAATAAGCACTTGAAATTCCTTCCCAGACTGACTTTGAGAATGTCTGTCTTCGGACACCTCTTTAGAAACTTCCAGGGGCAAAGCCAGTTGCTTAGGACTTGGTGTCCAAGAGATTTGGGACTGTGTCCAGGTTTTTCCACTACCTGATTGTGTGATTTTAGAGAACAGACTTACATCTCACTTATCTCAACTATGAAGTTGGACATAGAAATATTAAGCCCCCCCCCGAAGGCCATTGTGAGAATAAAGATGGGCGGTGCCTAGAAAAGTGCTCTGCGACATCAGGAAGAAGCCCACAGTGTATGTTTGCTGGTAGCAGAAGAGCAATAGCACCTGCAAAGAAGTTACTTCTTACAGTTCTAAAGTCATTCTCACATTTGGACACATAACTGCTACAAGGACTTTGTGGTCATGGTAGTTTCTTTTCAGCTTATCGCAAAGATCATGGAGTACCTTTTGTACCAAGCCACACATTTCAACTTTATTCCATAGGTTAAAAAGCAATCATTGGAAAATGATTTTTAAAAAGAATAATTATATCATTATTGTTACTAGATACAGTTGAGTTGGATCCAACTCATAGTGACCCTGTGTAAAACAGAAGGAAACACTTCCTGAAACTGTGCCAGGCGCACAATCTTTTTATGTTTGCACTCAATGTTACAGGCACTGTGTATTTTCTCATTTTGACCCATGCCACATCAGCAAATGGAGGTCCCAATGAGGTAAGAACTATTATCATTCCCTATTTTATGTCTGAAAAGTTGAGAAACAGAGAGGTTAAATGGTAGAGGCAAGAGCTGAACTAAGGAAGTATGACTTCAGAACCAGTGTTTCTAACCATGGGAGATAATAATATTAGATAACATTTACTAAATGGTTATTTTATATGAAGCACTGTTGTAGCACTTTTTATATAATAGTTCATTTAATTCTGTACAACCCAATGAGGTAAGAACTATTATCATTCCCTATTTTATGTCTGAAAAGTTGAGAAACAGAGAGGTTAAATGGTAGAGGCAAGAGCTGAACTAAGGAAGTATGGCTTCAGAACCAGTGTTTCTAACCGTTATCTTTCCAGAGCCCATGGAAGAGTCATTGTTGTGGTGGCACTTAAAAAGACCCAAATGGAGGCAAGGCTATTGAAGTAGGTCAGAAGAGAGGCAGTGAAGATATGAAATACTACTGTATACCCAGTAGGATGGTTATTAAAAAAGAACAGAAAACAAGTGTCAGCAAGGATGTCAAAAAACTGGAACACTCTTATTATATGCTGGTGGAAGTGTAAAATCATTCACCCACTTTAGAAAAATAGTTTGGTGGCAGTTTCTCAAAATATTAAATATGCTATTGCCATATAATGTGGCAACTCCACTTCTATATGTCTACCTAAGAGAATGGAAACATCTGTCCTCACAAAAAAACTTGTATATGAATGTTCATAGCAGTATTATTCACAACAGCAAAAAAGTGGCAACAACTCAGATGTCTAGGAACTAATAAATGGATAAATGTGGTTGTCATACAATGGAATATTATTCAGCAATCAAAAGGAAGTATTGATAGATACCTATACTATACCTATAGGTATAGTATGGTACTATAGGTATAGTATAGGTATCCATGTTATAGATACTATAACATGGATGAAACATGGAGCTATTATGCAAAGTGAAAGAAGCCATACATAAAACACTACATAGTATGTGATTCCACTCATCTGAAATGTTGAGAATGGACAAATCTATAGAGACAGAAAGTAGATTAGTGGTTGCCTGGGCCTGGGCGTTGGAGATGGGCGAGTAGGGGAATTGGGAGTGACTGCTAATGGGTATAGGATTTCTTTTTGGGGTCATGAAAATGTTCTAAAATTAGATTGTGGTGAGGGTTGCCTAACTCTGAGAATATACAGAAACTATTGAATTATGCACTTTAAACAAGTGAATTTTGTGGTGTGTGAATTATATCTCAGTAGAGCTGCTTAAAAATATCAGTCAGATACAATAGAACTAAATACAGAAGTCTACATCTAAAACTAAATTATGGTGTTTAAACTTGAACCTTTAACTAAGACATTAAGGGCAAAATTCATTTTATTCATTTCTTTCTTGTCCCTTCTCTATTACCAGTTACCACCAATGTTTTCAGCAGCAGGTTCACTAGGTTCCACCCTATATTTTTCCAAATGAATTCTTTAAAAGACTCATTGAGTGACATATATGACAACAGAAAAGGCTCCAACTCCCATAAGTTACTGGCAACTAGCAAGCAAATAAGTTAAATTAATTTTAAACTAGCAATTTCAAAGATTACAAGATCAGTCCTTTAATTCCCATCATGTGTGGAGAGTGGTGTTCCGAAGGACTTACTGAGTCATGATTGCATAATGGACCCAAGTGTTAGGTTACTGGTGACTGGAAAGGACTCAACTCAAATTAATTCTAACCCCAAAATCTTTTGAGTTTACAAACAAAGGTTGCACTTTAATTCTGGTGGGTTGAGAAATTTTCATTCACATGCCTGGTCCTTTCTAGAATAATAGCACCTATCACCTTCCCCAACCAGCTGATTTCCTATCACCAGATCTTAGTATAATTTAATTATTTCTAAAACCAAAAGGCAGTCCAAGCTCCAAACTGCAGTTGATTAGGAGCATTCCACGGCATGTGTGAGGCCCTGTGCCACATGCTTTCACCAGAATGGGTTTCAGACACGTCCACTGGTCAGTAGCGTGCATTTACTTAAGATGCTAACTGTGTGCTTAGGAGTTTTTATTTGAGATTTCCAAAGAGCGATGTGAGGCTCTGCACGGGAGTGTGTGGGTGGAGGGGTGGGAAGCAGAACTGGTGCTGTAGGCAAAGTGACCCAGAGTGTGACCACCAGCTGAGGATTTGGAGCCCCACTTGTGGACACAGGGAGCCCCAAGAGGTTTTTAAACAGAAAAGTGGAATGATCCAAGATGGCTGCTAGTAAACTTTATTCCCTCCTATAGGATCCATAGCACGGCTCGGAATAGGACGTGATATTTGCGAGTGCTTCCTGTGTGACAGCACTGTCCTTAAACTTGACCCCTGGGATCTCATTTGCTCCCTATAATCTTCTTATAAGGAGGCTTTTTATTGTCCTTATTTGTAGAGGAAAAGACCACATTTCAGATGAGGTAAGGAATTGACCCAATTAATAAACCACCAAGCGAGGACTCAGATTCCCATCTCTGTAATAGAAAAAATGACTCTGCACCCCTTGCCTCCTGCAGAGTATCTGGATGCTGACCTAACTTGGAGGTGCCCTTCCAGGCGAGTTTGCAGCAGATGGAGGTGGAGGGAAAGGTGGGGCCAGGTGACCCAGGCAGGGCTGGGAGAGAGGGACAGGACAGGGGCTGGACCAAAAAGCCTTGGGATCTTCCTCTCTATTCCCTCAGCTGCTACAATCAGTCAGCGTGTTTGGTGACATCCAGGATACATCATCCCCCAGGTGTCTGTCAGCTTGTCATGCTGTGTGGGTTTGTGTGTCGCTGTGATGCTGAAATCCATGCCACTGGTATTTCAGATATCAGCAGAGCCACCCACCATGGACAGGTTTCAGTTGAGCTTCCAGATAAGGAAGAAGGACCTGGAAGCCCATTCCCAAAACAATTAGCCAATGAAAACCCTATGAATAGTGGAGAAGCATTGTCAAATATAGCGTGGGAAAATGAGCCCACCACACTAGAAGACATGCAAGAAACGACTGAGGAAGAGTTGCTTCCACCAACTAGAGTGAAACTTAATGATAGGAATGGAGTATAAGCCTCTGGGACCTCCTTTTGCTGATGTGGCAGGACTCAAAATCAGAAGAAATATAGTGACTGTAACATTGAGCTCAAATGTTTAAAAAATATGTGCATGATGGCACAATATAAGGTAGAGTTTTGTTCTGTTGTATGTAGGGTATATCTGAGTCAGATCTAAGCACATCAGAAATGCTGCTTGCTGTCACTCTTGCTCCTTTGGCCCCAGTTATTCCATTCTGGTCCAGGCAGCCTGCTTTTGTTTTAACACAGCACTCTGCTTTTAAACATTCACAGTCACTGAGTCCTGAACCCCACTGAGAATGGATTTAAACAGAACCTTGTAGATGTGGGCAGGGTGTTTGCAGTATTTGCGTTTTGTGATCCTTGCTGGTGTGGATTGTAGAGATGGGCAAAAATAGGATACAAGGAGAGTTTCTAAGAAGGGAGTAAATACTCAAGGCCAAGGGCAATGGAGGAGCCTAGGGTAGTGCACAGTAAATGCTGGGAGGAGGTAAGAGGGAGCAGGCATGGCCCATGGGATTTCCCTGACGTGGACCTCGGAGGATGATGGAGGATAGAAAGGCACCATGGAGGCCAGAGAGCAAAGCCCTGCTCTGCTGCTGGCTGGGGGATGTGAGCTTGGCCTGCCCTTCCACAAACCTCATCTTTCTCTTCCATAAAATGGGAACAAAGCTAACGGCACTGGGGCTTTTGAGGCTAAAATACATGTTGGCCTGGGGCCCAGAATATACCATAAGCACTGTGTAATGAATGGAAAGTATGAAAATAAGCTATTTTGAATGCAGACTGTGGAACTGCTCAGTAATGCTGTGGTTGTTGACATCCTTGCTGTACAGACAGGGAGATGTAGACACAAAAGTCAAACTTATATAAGATGAAGAAGTAGTTATAGTGGTACCTTGGCACTTGATTACAATGTGTTCTAGAAAGCTGGTCAGGTGCTGATCAGTTTGAAACCTGAGTGCTATTTTTCCCATAATGAATAATGTAAATGTATTTATTGGTTCCAGCACCATACCAAATGGCTGAGACACACATAGCCACTCACATACTTAGCAATATTTTTTTATGCAATTGTTGTAGTTACTATTTTCCTCTTCATTTTAGTGCCAGAAAGTTTCTTGGGTGCCACGATGATCATACTGTATACATATGTATGTATGTGTTGGAAAAATAAAACACAAGGGCATGAACCCAGCACCAGGACAGGCTTTTACTGCTTGAAATTGACATGCAAAATGGCGCTTCCCCTTCACTGCACCCAGAAGCATCAGAGTGAGGTGAGCATGGGACTTCATACAGGTTTTAGAACAGTGGTTGAGTGCTGAGCAGATGGTGGAGCACGGAGCCAGAATTCTCTCAAAAATATTGGTCAAGGACTGAAATATTCATGCATGGAGCAGTTTGAGGGCTGAGGTACCATTATATTTAACTTCCTAATGGTGGTGCTTACGACTGTTACTCATTCGGACATCTAATGAGTGTCGGGGCCAAGAGTAAATAAGGCAAAGCAAAGTCCTGCATTTTAGAGAGCTTCTGTTCCCTTTGGTGAAGACAGGCAATGAAGAAGATAGGATCATGTGGATAGTGGTGAGGGTTCCACAGAAAATAAAGCAGGGTCATGTGATTAGGAAGCATGTTCGTTTGGGCAGGGAAGAAAAGTCTCTCCTGTACAGTCACATATCAACTGAGACCAAAACTACAAAAATGTGCCAACTAAGAGAAGATCTTGGGGAAGAACATTCTAGGCAAAAGAACCAGGAGCACCATGGCCCTGTGGCAGGAACAAGGCTGGTGCGTGCAAGGCCAGAAGGAGGCCCTTTGAGACTGGAAGAGGTGGGTGTGTGCTGGGTAGGAAGGCAGAAGATCCTATGGGTTCTAAGAGTCCAGGGAAAGATCTTGAGTTTGTTTCCTTAAGTATAATGGGAAGATTTGCTTTAAGATTTTTTTTTCTTAGCATTTTATTAAGAAAATTCATATATGTAAAAGAGGTGAAATAATTTTATAGTTGTCATGGTTAGGTGCCAGCAAGTCAGGTCCGACTCCTAGTGACCCTATGTACAACAGAATGAAACACTCCCTGACTCTGTACCAGGCACATGATCTTTTTTATGTCTAAGCCCATTGTTGTAGCCACTGTGTTGGTCCATCTAACTGAGGATCTTCCTTTTGTTTGTTGACCTACTACTCTCCAAAAGATGATGTCCTTCTCCAGGGATTGGTCTCTCCTGACAATAGGTCCAAAAAACATCAGATACAGCCTAGCCATCCTTGCTTCTGAGGAGCACTCTGGAGGCACTTTTAGGACGGATCTGTTGGTTCTTTTGGAAGTCCCTGGTATATTCAATATTCATCTCCAGCACCATAATTCAAAAGCATCCATTCTTCTTATGTCTCCTGTATTCAGTGTCCAGCTTTCACACCATATGATACAACTGAAAATACCACGGCGTGAGTCAGGTGGACCTTCGTCTTCAATGTGACATTTTTACTTTTCAGCACTTTAAAGAGGTCTTTTGCCACAGCTTTTCCCAATGCAATACATCTTTTGATTTCTTGACTGCTTCTTCCAAGTGTGTGCTTATTGTAGAACTGAGTATAGGAAAATCTTGGACAACCTCAATCTGTTCTCCACTTATCATGAAGTTGAGCCCCCATATACTTACCACCTAAATTCACTGACTTTCCTTATCATGTATCCAGCCATCGTTTTACCTACCCACTGGTTGCTCTTACATTTTTTATGCATTTCAGTGTAAGCTGGAGACCTCAATACACCTGTAATGGGAAGATAAGCCTAGTGACACATGTGGCCTGTCTTCTATGAGGAAGATGGACTTAGGAGCATGGGGGGCAGCAGTGAGGAGCTGCCAAGAGACTCCTGAATGGGTTATTGTGCTGCCAAGAGACTCCTGAATGGGTTATTGTAGTTGTTCCATGGAGAAATTCTCATGGCTTGTACTGAGGCTGGGGTAGAGATGGAACATGGTAGCAGAATTGTGCATGTTTTAGAGGGATATTTCTGGAAGATCAGATGTGGGGTGAGGAAGAAAACGGCTAACAGGTGATTTGTAAGCATTTGGCTTATGCCACTCAGAAGGCGCCAAGGCTAGTGACGCTGTTTCCTGAGATAAGAAAATGGGGAGAAGTGTGTTTGGAGGAGAAAATACAGAGATCTCCTTGGGGCATGGTCTGGGGTTTAGTTCAGTTGGTAGAGTGTTGCTCTGTGCTCTCTGAGGCCCTGGGTTCAATACCCAGCACTACAAAAACGGTAGCCCGCTCCTGAAACAATTACCTAATGAAAACTCTATGAATAGCAGAGAAACACTGACATAGTGCCAGGCATGGCACAGTGTTGGGGAGTGGTTTTTTTTTTGTATTGTACATAGGGTCACTATGACCTGACACCATGGCACCAAACACCACCATTTGGGGCATGTTAATATTGAGAAACCACAAATACATCCAAGTAGGTAAGTCAAGGAACCTATGTCGCTGGAGTTCTGGGGAGGGGGTGTTGGGTAGAGAGGTGAATCTGGGAGT
>VMDO01006794.1:0-15692 GCA_007922755.1 Pedetes capensis
AGAAAATAACATACGTAGCTGGGAGTGGAGGTACACATCTATAATCCCAGTCCTCAAGAGGCTGAAGGAGGAGGATCAATGAGTTCAAGGCCAGTCTGGGCTATTTAGTGAGACCCTCTCTCAAAAAAAAACAGAACTAAACAAAACAAAAATTTTAAACTACTAAGTTGAATATCTGTCTGTGTTTGAGATTATGAGGCTGATGTAATAAATTTTATCTTACATCTAGAATTGTTTATTTTCCTGGTCCATTATATTAAGCACAAAAATACTAGTTTCTTCATGAGAAACATGATATTAAATGTTTGCTTTAACTGTTCATTTCCAGTAGATGGCTACAGTTCACTACCACACTGAATTTATAATAGATTTTTACAGTAACTAAATCAGAAGGTGAAGGTTGAATTACTATAAATGAGTTGCCCTGTGCATTTTTCTTACTTCATGTGCTTAGTCATCTCACATTGCTATTTCTTAAAGAATATCTTTTAAGCATGATGGAAAATTGGTATTTTCACTTTTCCATCTCTGATCCGTGTATAACTAATGACATTTATTTTGTTTTATTACAGATTATTTTAAAAATTCTATGTTATATGAGGAGTACTAGTAATTATAGAATAATGTAAACATTTTTGTTATTATAAGAGTTTGTATAAATTCTCTTATTGCTTCCCTCAATCCAGTCATCTTATTTTACTTAGTTTAGCCTTTAAATTGAAGTGCTATGGGTCCTCTATCACTTGTGTTGGCTAAGTTCACTGGCATTTGCTAAGTTTTTTTTTTTTTTTCAAATTCAGCATTGACATGGGCAAATATTAATCTAGTATCTAAATATTTTAGAATTTAAAATAACAAATAAATCTTACTATTTTCAAAAATATTTTTTAGTTTATAACCTGTTTAACATCTGCATTGCAATTGATCATGTATCCGACCACTATGGTAAAAATAGCTTGTATTCATAGTGTTGAGATGGTAAGTGTCACCATTGACTTTTTATGCTCGTCATAAATACAACTGTGAGATCTGAGCAAATGACCCTATGTAAGGAGGGGGGGTTAGATGCAACCAAATTTTGAAAAAGAGTAGATTACCTGTCCCCACTATTTAATTTGTGTGTCTTTTTGCATTGAATATTTGTTTTTCTTTTTGTTTTTGAGAGAGAGAGAGGGAGTGTGTATGTGTGTGTGTATGTGCACACGTGCATGCGTGAATGTCCACTTGCATGCACACATACATGAATAAAGTTGATGTGATTTTTATGTTCTGCAGGAATTGGGCGAATCAAGCCCTTCAGGGTACAGCTTTTTGTTTTAATACACAAATGAAAACATCAGTTTTGTGTAATGGTGTAAGACTGTAATCTTAGATCACTTTTCAATCAGCTGCCAATGTATATGGCTGACTACAGTGGCTTAAACTATTATCAATAAGTGCTTTTCTCATCTATACAAATTATAAAAATCTAAGGTTCTAGGAGGATTTTATTTTTGCATTGGCAGTCTGTGTATCGATACTCAGATGGGTCTTTATGAGTGAAAGGAGTTATAGTCTGTAACTTCAGTTAGGTTACCTTATATGAAAACAACTGTTTTCTGAGATGCAGTGAAATTTCTTATTAACGTGAGGGAGTTTTTGGTGCACAGTTCGTTTTGGGGGGATGTATGTTAGTGCTTGTATGTGTACATACATTTGTATACACACGAGAATAATCCTCCATTTGATGAAGGCCTTAAAGAACAAAGGATATTTGACCCGACCCTGAAATCATGCAATTTAAGTTTACAGAAGGATCAAGGAACACAGATTTTAATAATGCAAACAATATTATTCCTGTCCCCTCTGGCATCATGAACCTGGACATCCTGATTGTATACTTTGATTCCAAACTGTGAAGATACATGAGATGCCCTGGGGAGCACCTGGCCAGGCAGAGAACCTTTCAGTGATTACAAGGATGGTGCCTGGAGGGCAATTAAGGGACAGGGCAGGAGAGAGACAGTAATGAGTCCCTTTAGCACCCTAATGAACCACAGAAAGGGAAGCAGAGAATTAGGTGACAAATGTGGCTGTATGAGGAAGATTGTTGAGTAATGTCTAGATTATTTACTAAAAATATGATTTTTGCATTTTGATATTTATCTAATCAGAAGCAATTTTATATATCTTACCACCTAGCATATTTAACATATTTTTAGATGAACTTAGTGATTTAAATTTTGTGAATAAAAGCCTTTGCTGTTTTTCTATATAGTATTTGTTTTTACTGTGCTGAAATTTGATTTAAATGATATGCTTGCTTTGAACGTAGATTCTTTTACTGCACTATTGAGTTTGTAGCTGTTCTTTTCTTATAGTAATATACGGTAATTTTAGCTAAGTGTTGAACTTGTTTTTTTTAAATGTCTGTGTAGACTTCCTGTTTTATTCCTATTTGCTAAATGTCTGCAATGGAAAAGGAGACTTTTTGGATCTAGTCAAGCCCATGAATGCTATAAAATTGTGGTTAATTTCTTGAAATATCTCTTTTTTGTATAATTATGTAAAAAAGATTATAGCAGGAATGTTTTGTGGGGTATATGTATTGTAATTCATATAGGAGCCTTCTATTGATTTAAAATCAGGTTTTTTGCACTGCTGATTTTTCTGACTCATGTTTTTGTTGAAAAACAGATGAACAGGCTAATGCAGATGTATTTCTATGTGGTTTCTTGCTTGTCCTTTCACATTATTGTGGAGGTAAGGAAAGATAAGAGTTAAGAGGCAAACTATTGTGAGCAGCTGGTTTGATACCATGACCTCCTTTCTTAACCATCAGTCCCCCTTAGCTGTGTCTCTTACAAGGGTGTTACTGTGCGGCTCTCCTGCCTCAGTGGTCTTTGCTTGGTGCATGCTCAACTCCGGATGGAGAGAAACTAACAGGCTCTAAAGCCTTCTACACCTGGCTTCTTGGCTTCCTTTTCTTAGCATTGTCTGAATCACTCCTCCCACACCACTGCAGCCACTGCCTTTACACTGCACTTCGCACACACTTCCAAAATGCTGATGGCCACCTGGGGAGCCTGCAGTGCTGTCTCTTGTTGATCACTAGGCAGAGTCAAGGAGTGTCCCTAAAATTCCTTCCCCACCTTCCTCCTCCTTCCCTCTCCTTTTGGACTTCCTTCCTCTCCAATTCCTTCCTCCCCTCTGTTCCTTTCTTCGTCCTTTTCTTCTTTTTTCCTTGTTCTCTCCTCTTTCCTTTTCTTCTTCCCTTCATTTCCTTTCCCATCTCTTCCGCTTCTTTGTGTGGAACTGAAAATATTATTGTAACCTTTCCTCCTACTGCGGTTACGCGTCGCCACAATATGAGCAATAATTTGTCCTTATTTTTACGTTGTTTGGTAAATGTCATATTTTCCTAACTGCTATTTCATACTTAGAGGATAGCAAAATTTTATAGTTTTAATCAGTAAACGACTCTTAGAGAAAGTGTTACTATCTATCTAGGTGAATACTGGATTGAGTTAAAAATATTATAAAGGAAAGCTGTGATGTGTAAAAGGCCCAATATGATTATTAGAAATGATGTATGTAAAAATAGCCATACAATTACTTCATCCTGGTTTTGTTTTAATTAGAATGACTGAGGTTGCAAATATTCCCGAATTGTGTCTTCCTAATTAAAATATATTTAAGGGTGGCTGACTTGGGTTTATGTTACATGATTACTTGCATGGAGTGTTCTCATAAAAAACAGGTAGATGTTTATTCAACTGTGACAGTCACTAAATTTGGTTTAAGCTTCCATAAATAAATACTTTAGCTTTCTCTAAAGATCAGCTCTTCATGTAAATTTGTGTAGAAGTTTAAAACACTATATGCATATATATTCTTCAAATTGAGTAAAGCATGTTATACATACAGTAGATTTTCACCTTTTCATATTTCTATCTGGGGGAACTTTGAGTGCATGTTATTATTTTCTGCCTCAAGTTTCTGTACTCTTGGTGGTTAAAGATCATAGAGTTTTGAAAGATGAAATAGAGAACTTAATAATTATATATATTGGTCCTATTTTCTGATTTCATAATTTGTAAATGTATCATTGCAGTTTAGATTTTTACTTTTTAAACATTGGTTTATAATGACTTTCATTTTATCCTCAAAAATTCTTGTTTGATAAACCCATTTCTTTGATTAAAAATGCTTAACATGTGCAAAGTGGATTAAGCACCTTATAAGGTATTAGTTACTACAGGATCAACTTAGGTAAAAATATATGACTGTTTATAAAATTGATAAAATTCAGGAATAAAAAGTTATGTTTATTTTTAATTCTATAATTTTTTCCCCAATATTTGGGAGTTGAACTCAGGGTCTTGCACGTTGTGAGTGCTCTCCCACTGGGATGCATCCCCAGCCTGTTTTTAAAGTTTTAATTTTTAAATTTTGAGACAGGGTCTTGCTAAGTTATACAGCCTGCCTCTGGCCTCAAATTTGGGATTCTCTTGCCTCAGCCTCTTAAGTCTCTGGGGTTAGACATGTGTGTCACTTTGCTGGCTAATTTTGTAATTCTTGATACCAGTTTTATCTACCTCAAATTTATGGCTTCATCTGTGAAAACTTTAATGTTTATTTTAAGGAATTTATATAACCAAATGGTGAAATCATCTTAAAATTATATCAGCAGTTGTTTCAGGAGCAATGGTCAGTGGTTGTGCTTGAGAAACAAACAGATAAAACATTTGTGAATCTGTTATGATTATATTCCTTGATAGCTTTCATAAGAAAGCACATAATCTGTGATGACTTCAATGAAAAGACACAGCAGCAAAACTTTTTGAGTTAGCGGCAAAGTAAATGGGGCAGGTCTTGCATTTTGAACAGAAATGTTATGAAGTGTGATTGAATTTGTCGTGAAAGTGTGTCACTATTAATAAAAATATTTAGGTACAAGTTTACTGGGCTTTGTAGCCTTTTTAAGGTTAAGGGTTGGCTAACATGAAAAGTCACATCGGTGCATTTGGTAGTATACAGAACATGACAAATACATTTCTATGCATTTTGGATTATTATGCCATTTCTTATTTCAAACCCTTTTTGTCAGGACACCAGGCAAAACAATGATGCTTTGGGTACGTAATTAAAGATATTGTTCAAAGAACAACTTTCTGCATATTTGAATTATTACTGTCATCAAAATCATACAAATATGGAAATACGATCGCCAGAAGCACATAAATCAATGATCAGCATGGCCTCAAAATCCAATAAATATGTAGAGTTAAATACTTTAAAATGCAAATTGCATCTGATGATTTGCATATGGTAGAGTTTAAAGGAAATTTGTTGCTTAACAACCTCTAAGGTAGCAGTTAGGGCTGTGGGTAAACATAGATTTTTTTATTCATCATTGGTCAAGTTGCAAGATTTGATAAATGATGGGAGACTGCTTTCCTTGGTTAAAATGACTGCAATCTTTACTGAATCCTAAAACTGCCTTGAAGTCATCTGAATAATTAAGAGTTAATTATTCTTCATCCATCTAGATCAGAAAAGGACAGATTTAGGGAAGGAATTTATAATTTTTGCCTCACGTCCTGTCATGTCGTAATGTGATAAACTAAACTGACTCCAAATAATATCTAGTGACCTTATAGTAATTATGCCTCAAAAAATATTTCTGTTGCAGCTTTTTTAATTGTTTACATCGATTCTAGAAACTACACATTAAGAGACGTGTAAGTTTAATTGTCTCCAAAGCAATGTAGAATTCATGTCCTGTTACTGTTGTGTTTTAAGTTTATCACCGAGGAGACACAAACACAGTGTATAAGTTTCCATGTGTTCTTTTAGAAATAACAAGCAATGACTTCTCAGATGTTATTCAGGAAAATTACTGATACACTGGGAAAATTATTGTAAGAAGTTGTTGGAAGGGCAAGGAATCTTTTTGACTTATATTATTTTGAAACATTAAAATATTAAATCCATTTAATGAACTTTTCTTATAATTAGTATGATGATGGGACAGATAACTTTGGCAGATTTACCTAGGATGCACATTATTGTAAGAGAATAGAAAAAGACATTTGAAAATTAAAAAGTAAAGTGCATTGTGCTGTTGTCTATTAAAAGCAGATGTCATAGAATTCACATGAAAATCCAGTATCTACTTAGTGAATTTTTTACAAAATGATTTTCTTTGAGATAGAGTGTTTTGTGAATGTTTACCGATCACAAGAAGAATTGTAATAAAGAAATCAATATGCATGATCCTTTTCCATGTAGTACAACAGGGTTACACTGTTAGGTTAAATACAGGCAGCGTTCCTTTTCAGAAAATCAATTTGCTGTATAGCCTGCAACAGCCGGTCTTTTCTCACAGAGTCATTTTATGTTGTGCACACAGTAAATTCTGTATTGGCACCTTCAAATAGTATTGACTTCTGAAAGGCTCTAAGCTTAGGAACCTGACTTTAGGCAGAAGGGCCAAGTCCCTTAATACAGTAATCAAAAAATGCTGTTCTTCTTTATTTTATGTGCTGTGGAGAGCTAATCATTTTAAAAGACCAGTCATTGGTTTTCATATATTAGTTGAAATGCCAAATATTGAGAAATATAATTTTTATATTCATTACTAGTATAGGTATATATTCTAAGTATTTGTATATTCCCAAATTATCTGCATTTCTCAAAAGCACAATTTTTAGGCTAAGCAGAAATTGCTGCTTATTTTGAAAACTTAGAAGTGGATTTCAAAAAAATGAGACTTTTATGATTAATTTGTAACCTGCCTCCATTTCACACAGCACAAATGAAACTATTTTAAAGAAAAGTTCACTGAATATCCAAAGCTACTAAGCTATCTGCCATTGTTACCAAGGCAAATATTTAGGGAGAACATGTGAAAACACGTTTTATTTTTAGATCTTTTCGCTCCTCACACACAAATTTGGCTCTTAAGATGCTTTGGCCTTTTTGGATATGGCTATTTGCTTTGAAATACCAAACCTCCCCTCAGTGGCCATAGTTTTTGAAGTAGTTCTGGATGGATCTGGATCTTTCTTGTATTTTACCAGCCCAGCAGTTGTGCATCCTAGTGTACTCAGATCTGCTTGTGTGCCTGTTATGTGGTGTCAATGTTTGAATTATAAAGATGAGTTTTTTTTTTTTTTTTTTTTAAATATGATCAACTGGGCTACAACAAAGCATTTTTCCTTTTAGTCTTTGAAGTCTTTTGAAGGTACATTTGTTGTTTTGCTTCCTATTCATTCATTTATTTTATGAAACCTTTTCTATTTATTGCAAGGTTCTCACTTTTTTTTTTAAATGAATAAACACATTTAGATTATAACTGAGAAAGGCCTTATAACTTCTTAACTTTTACCCCAGCTTTCTGGTGGACAGAGGAAATCTATAAGACTAGCAATATAGGTAGACTAAAGATTACAGGTACTCTTTGCATCTTAATTAGTTTGTTATTATGATGCTATCACTTATATTAATGAAACCTTCCTGTAATAATGTACATAATAGTACAAGAGCCGGCTATTCTCTGAAATGCTTTCAGAGTACATTAGGTTCGGAAAGGCTCATAAGCATAAGGAGGAATATGTAGGTTTTGTATAAGCTATATATTTACTCATGTTTTAAATGTATATGGAAGCTCCTAACATTTTAAAAATAAATCATCACTTATAAAATGAATTTATCCTCTGAGAAAAACATTCTTGTAATAGGAACAAAATTATCCAAATAATAGTGTAAACCAAGCCAGGCATAGCAGCAGACAGAAAAATGTATTCACCGGTAGGATCATGGATTTGTTTGATTCAGATAATTGAAAGTGTTTCATACTATTATTGCAACTTGAAGGCTTGTTTAAGTGTCTAACTGTCAGTTACTTTGGAAGGTGAAAAGTATTCAATTGTCACTCTGTCAGTCAATAGAGATGAGAACTGTCTGCCTAATGGATTTCTTTACATAGATGTCTGCATGGAGGTAGAAGTAAAATCAATGTGTTGTCATGTGTGAGTGCGCTGCATCAAACTGCCAGGTGAATTGCAACTGTATTTCTGTAACATCTACATTCTTGTATTGTTTGTGGAAGGCAGATGGAATCTGTGCATATACAGATAGTGAGATAGCATGGTGGGACCTTGTGTTTGGGAATAGCATTCTTCGCTATTCCCTGTGTCCATGACAACATTCACTTTTATCTCTTGAAAAAATCCAATCTTATTTAAGTTAAAATGAATGAGGGACCTTATATCAAAAGGGTATTTTGCTTAAAAAATTACATTTAAATACTTGTCATTGGGTAACTCTTACTTGTAAATATCACATATAAAACCACATAACACTTCTCTGTTGGAGTTACCTAAATTAGTTGTTGCTTTTTTAGTAGAAGTTTGTTTCAATATCTGGAATAAAGACATACAAGGCAAGTTATTAAATTTTTGATGACAGAAATTTGAGAGGAATAGATGATAGAGTAGATGGTCATCATGATTTAAAATTATTTTTAAAAAATTTGGGATTAAAACCAAGGAAAGAGTAAATGTAAAGTCCTACATTTCAATTAAAAAATTAATTATTTAAGACTAGAATGTCCTGACTCCACACAACACATTATATGAAGATAAGCTGGGAGATTTCACTAATGGAAAACTAAGCATTTGGGACGATATTTCAGGAGATTAAAGATCTGCTGCACTGGGCTCTGTTCAGATAACAATGGAACCGATCCAGCCGATTCTTAGACCGTTATAAGAAGTCTGGCTGACTTTAGATCAGGGACGCCCAGTCACTGGGCCGTGGACAGTGCCGTTTGCATTCCCATCTGTATCCAGCCACTGCCCATCCTTTGCATTACACCTGAGCTCTGCCTCCTCTCACGTCAGCATCTGACACCCCCTACTCTCACGCCCTGGTGTGTGGACAAATTGTCTTCCATAAAACCAGTCCCTGGTGCCAAAACCTTTAAGGATCACTGCTCTGGAGCCTACCAGGAAGGTGACAGGATGCTGCATCTTGCACCACAGGAAGGTCATTGCAGGATCCTATAGAACATTTGTCTACAGCCATACCACCCTGGCATCCGATCCCATCAAATCTCGGAAGCCAACCAGGGTTGGGCCTGGTTAGTACTTGGATGGGAGACCGCCTGGGAACACCAGGTGCTATAGGCTTGGGAGACGGACCTGGCAGCCCACCCTTGAAACAATCAGCCATTGAAAACAGTATGAATAGCAGAGAAGCACTGACAATAGTAGTGAAGTGTTTTGTTCTATTGTATGGATTGGACCCAACTCAATGGCACCTAACAACAATAACAGAAGATTTGGGGACAAAGCAAAGGAGGAAAGGCACACCACGGTTTCATCCTTGGGTGTTTAAAGCCTTGTCAGTCCACAAGAAGGTACCTGCTAAACATAAATCTGCAGAAGACTAAATGCTGGCTGGAGAGGAAAGGGAGAGATGCAGAGGCAGTTTGGTAGAACAGGAGCTTATAATGGTAAGGCCGTTATGCCACAAAAGTATCTGTAACAACATATTTGTGCACAGGTTGGATTACAATCTGTTAACAAGTGCCTAAGGACAAATTGGCTTGGTCCAGCTCTTCACAGTCTTTGGAATCACGCAGACAAGTAATATGTCATAAGCCAGTTTGGGGATTTGTATCAGGTTCCTGACTATATATCCAATAAATATTTAACAAACAGAAGTTATCAATTATCACCACAATTCCTTAAAAGAAATGATACTTCCAAGTGCTAAAACTACTTCACATATGGAATATTTAAAAATCTCATATTTTTAAAATGCTATTTAATAAATTGAATAAATAGCCTAAAAAACCTAGTATTGGCTCCCCCTTCTGCACTTCAGCCTTTTGTTTTATTACTATATTGAGCATTTATTGTCTTCTCGTACAGGTAAGAGATTGTAGGTTCCCAAGCATGGAGTCTCAGCTTGTTATTTTTCTCACAGCCTGAGTGTGTGTTGCTGCTTAGCCCAAGACAATAGGAATAGTGCCCTGTTCACAGAAAGTAGGCAAGTTGATTACATATGCAATCTTGATTTTCATATGCGAAGACCTGGAGATCTAGGGTCATAGAGCCCAGGTTAGAATCCAGGGTTAGAATCCAGTTTAATGCAATTACAAGATCTCAGACACTTTATTTCACCAAATTTAACAGTGTTTTCCGCAAAGTGGAGATAGTTGAAAGGACTAAATGATACCATGTATAGAAATGTATAGCATTTTGCTAAGAAAACATAAATTAGTTTTTCTGTACATTCCTCTGTGTCAGAATTAGTTTGGCTGTAGAGAGCAGAAACACTAATGTACTATAGCTTACTTATGAGTTTATTCAATTCGTGGGGAAAAAATGTGAAATTGATCCAGAGCTGGCTGTGGGCGTCTTCATGTTACTAGAGATCTAGGTATCCTTCTTTCTGCCCCGCTGTAGTTAGAGCTGGACCTACATTCTCTAGGGCCCATCATTGTCCAAGATGGCCACTTGCGTGCCAGCCACTTTATCTGTGTTCCTGGTCACTCTCTTCCTTGCAAAGAGCCAATCTAAAAGTCTCGTTCAATCATTAGAGCTGTAGTTCATTGAGTAGAACTCGGTGCAAGTGGAAGCGGTGAGGAGACACATGGTGTTTTGGTTGGTTACGTTGTTCAAGTTTTCAGTCACTGGACAGGAAGGGGAGAATTGAGACAGGGAAGCAACTTATGATCTCTGCCATTCTGGTAATGTTATATTAATTTCGTTTTTCATTGTGATATATGTATATAATACTTAAACATCTAATATCTGTGTGTGGGCTAGGGTTTAGCTCAGTAGGTAGAGTGCTGCTCCACACTCCCTCAGGACCAGGGTTCTATCGCCAGCAACTCAGAAACAGGAGGAGGACATGGCAATCCGCTCCCAAAGCAATCTCCTAACAGTCAGCCATTGGAAACCCTCTGAGGGTTGCTATGAGTTGACGGGCTCTACCAACAACAATTGTGTATTGCCTAGAAAAAAATAACACGTCAATAGTGATGTAGTCACTGCTAAGCCTAGGAAATGGAGTGTCAGTCTTGTGGGCTCTCTCTGGGCCCCTCCCCAGGCTTATCTTTCTTTCTCGCCTCGCTTGTATCCACCATGTGACTTTTAGTTGTATTTGTCCGTTGTTTTCTTCACACTTGAGCCACTTAGGTAAATATTCCTAGATTGTGGTGTTGACTTATTGAGTTCCTTTTGAAAAGCTGAGTAGCAAGCACATACTTAAATGTGTAAGCAAAAGGCACTGTTGCCTCTGATAGATGAAGGCTCCCAGGAGAAACTAAGCAGAAGAGTGTCTGAGTGAAATCTGGCTTCGGTTTTCCTGAGAACGAAGCCTCTTGACATGAGTTTCTGGGCACGACCCTGACTTCGGTATTATTTTGGGTGTTTTGCTGTGGGCAGGGTGCATTGCCTGGCCCCACTGCCACGCGGACAAGGCTCAAGATGTGTGGCAGAAGCACAGCTGGAGGACCCAGTGCTCTGTGCTTTCTATTTCCAGATTCACTGTATCCTACCACCAGCTACAGAGGAGGTCCAAGTGGACCCTTTCTGGGGGCAGGATGAGCAGCAGGACATGGCGGGGAAACAGGAAACGTGGTCCAGCTGAATTTGCCCAGCTAGCTGTCTAGCACTGTATCCGTGGGTAACTGTGCCTTTGACAGCCATGATAGGGCAGCAGTAGGATTCCTGGTAAGGAGAAGCTGTCACTTGTCTCTTACGCAGTCTTGCTGCTTCCATCAAGGTGAGCTGCCTGCTGAGTTGGGTGGTTCTCCTTCTGGCTGTCCCCTACCTCCTGTGACCCATGGGTTTGGTTTTGTTCTATTTCTTGGTTTAGCTTCTTGGTTTTATTTTTTATTTTTTTACTTTTTGGTGGGGGCAGCCCTGGCGGGTTGAACCCAGGGCCTCACACATGTTAGGCAGGTGCTGTACTACTGAGCTGCACCTCCAGCCCCTTTTTTATTTTTTATTTTGAGACAGTCTCAGTAAGTTGCATAGGCTGCCTCTGTTCGTCAATTCTTGATCCTCCTTCCTCACCCTTCCAAGGTTACCTGCCTCACCTAGCCAAGGTTACAGGTGTGCGCCATGGTGCCTGGCTTGGTTTAGCAACTTTTGATGGACTTCATCTTTCAATAACATCTTGGTGTCTGAGAAGTAAGTATCTTGAGACCTAGTGTGTTTGAAATGCCTTTGTTCCAGCAACAAAGTTGATCTGATAGTTTGGTATATTAATTAGTTATCTTTCTCTCTCTCTCTCTCTCTCTCTTTCTCTTTTTTTGTAGTACATGAAGGTTGAACCCCAGGACCTTGCACATACTTTGCAGGTGCTCTACCATTGAGCTGCACCATCCAGCCCATTTTTTATTTTGTGTCAGGTTCTCACTAAGTTATGTAGGCTGTGTCTGGCCTTGAATTTGCAATCCTCCTGCCTCAGCACCCTAAATTGCTGGGATTACAGGTGTGTGCCACCAGGCCCAGCTTAGTTAGTTATCTTCTGCTGCATAAAGTTCTACTGTAAATTTAGCAGTTTGAAGTCACATCTAGTTCTGAATGTCAGAAGTATGGACAATAATTCAAGAGAAAGAAATAAAAACTGGGTGTGTTGGTGCATGCTTATAATCCCAGTGACTGGGGAGGCTTTGGCAGGAGAATCACAAGGCCGGAGATATCCTGTGTAACTTAGTGAGACCCTGTCTCAAAATGAAAAAAATAAAAAATGGGCTGGAGTGCAGCCCGGTGGGAGAGTACTTCCAAAGTGTGTGCAAGGCTCTGGGTTCAACTTTGAAGTACTGCCAAAAACAACAACAAAACCAACCAAACAAAACCAACCAACCAAACAAAAAAAAAACAAAAAAACAAGATGCATACAATATGAGTTTCATTATGACTTTTTCATACAATTATATCATGTACTTTGCTCTTATTTACCCCTCGTTACAGCTCCCCACGTTGCTGCTATCCCCTTCCCACTGTCCTTCTCCCATGTCCAAATATATTGCCTAAACTTTCCATATATCCTTACAACTAGGTCAGTAAGCTCTTCGTGACAAATGGAGAAAAGATTGAGGTTGTCCAAGATTTTGCTTTTTTTGGTTCTATGGTCAACACTTGTGGAAGCAGCAGTCAAGAAATCAAAAGATTTCCCATTCCATTGAATTGGGAAAAGGTGTTGCAAAAGACTTCTTTAAAGTGTTAGAAAGTAAAGATGTCACATTGAAGATGAAGGTGTGCCATGGTATTTTCAGTCTCATCATATGATTGTGAAAGCTGGACATTGAATAAGGGAGACTGAAAAAGAATTGGTACTTCCAAAAGAACCAACAGACCTGTCCTAGAGGAAGTGCAACCAGAATGCTCATTGGAAGCAAGGATGGCTAGACTGTGTCTTATGTATTTTGGACATGTTGTCAGGTGGGACCAGTCCCTAGAGAAGGACATCATGTATGGGAGAGTGGTGGGTCAATGAAAGAAAGGAAAACCCTCAACTGGATGAATTGACACAGTGACTGCAATGGCGGACCTAAGCGTAAAGAAGATTGTGTTCATGGCACAGTGTTGGGGAGTGTTTTGTTCTGTTCTATATAGGGTCACTATGAGTTGGACCTGACTTGACAGCACTTAGCAACCACAACAAAGTTTGGGTTATCTTGTTTAAGGTATCGATCTCCAGTTTCATCATTTTACTGCAAATTGACATAATTTCATTCTTGTTTATGGCTGAATAAAATTCCATTCCGTCTATATACCACATGTTTTAAATCCATTAATCTGTTAATGGCCATCTAGGCTGATTTCATATCTTGGCTGTTGTGAGTAGTGCTTCAGTGGACATGGAAGTGACTTAGATTCCTTTATGTGTATACCTCGTGGTGGTATAGCTGGATCACACAGCAGTTCTGTGGAGGAACCTCCATACTGATTTGCATAACGGCTGTACTAATTTACAGTCCCGCCAGCAGTATGTAAGGGTCTCTTTTCCCCTGCATCCTCACTAGCATTTGTTGTTTTGTTGATGCTACCCATGTTGAGTGGGATGAGATAGAATTTGATTGTAGTTTTGATTTTCATTTCCCTGATAGCTAAAAATGTTGAATATTCTCTCATATCTTCATTGGCTATTTCCACTTCTTTTGAGAACTGTTGTTGATTGGATTATTTGCTTTTTGGCATTTAATTTTTTTGAGTTCTTTTATGTTCTATATAATAATCACCAATCAAATGTATAGTTGGCAAAAATTTTCTCCCATTGTGTGAATTCTATCTTTTTATTTCCTTTGATATGTAAGAGCTTTTTAATTTCATGGAAGCCATTTGTCAGTTCCTGCTACTATTTTCTGGGGTATTAGAATCCTTTTTAGTATGTTCTTGTCTGTGACTGTATCTTGAAGTGTTTCCCCTATGTTTTCTTCTAGCAGTTTATGTATGTTTTTGGCACCTTTGTTGAAAATCAGGTGGTGCTAGCTGTATGGGTTTGTTTGTAGGTCCTCTCTTCTATTCCATCAGTCTTCATGTCTCTTTTTGTGCCAGTTGTTGTTATTGTTGTTGTTGTTGTTGTTGTTGTTAGGGGCCATTGAGTCATGTCCAGCTCATAGCGACTCTCATAGAGTTTTCAATGGCTGATTGTTTTGGGATTGCTTGGGAGTTGATTGCCATGTCCTTCTCCCATTTTTGCGGTGCTGGAAATTGAACCTGGGACCTCGGAGACTGCAGAGTGGCACTCTACCAACTGAGCTAAGTCTATTATTGTTACTTTGGCTCTGTAGTGTAATTTGTTGCTAGGTATTTTGATGCCTCCTACATCGCTACATCAGTATTCAGGATTACTTTGGCTATTTTTGGCTATTTTCTGCTTCCATGTGAATTTTAGGATTATTTTTTCTATTTTTGTGAAGAATATCATTGTTATCTTCATGGAGATTGCATAGAATCTGTGGATTGCATTGGTAATATAGACATTTTCAAAAAGTTAATTCTGTCCCTCCATGAGCAGGGGAGGTCTATCCATCTTCTAGTGTTGTCTTCAGTTTATTTCTTCAGTGTTTTGAAGTTTTCATTGTAGAGGTCTTTCACCTCCTTAGTTAGGTTTATTCCTAGATATTTTATTTATTTATTTATTTATTTATTTATTTATTTTCAGTTTTGTAAATGTTTCTTGATTTTTTTCGCAGAGTGTTCATTATTGGTATATAGAACTACTGCTACTGACTTTTGAATATTGATCTTGTATCCTGTTACTTTGTTGACAATAGTTATTAGATCTAAGAGGTTTCTTTCAGAGTTTTCAGGATGTTTAGAGTATAGGATCATATTATCTGTAAATTGGGATAATTTGACTTCTTCATTCCTTCCCTGTTTGTATCCCTTTTTCTTTTCTTTTCTTTTTTGTGGTACTGGGGTGTTGAACCCAGGACCTTATCCATGCTTTCCAAGTGCTCGACCACTGAGCTGCACCCCTAACCGATTTTTATTTTTTGAGATAGGATCTTGCGAAGTTGCACAGGCTGCCTCTGGCCTCAAACTTGCGATCCTCCTGCCTCCACCTTCAGTCACTGGGATTACAGGCACGTCCCACCACACCCAGCTTTTCTTTCTTTCTTTTGCTTTATTCTTCTGGCTAAGACTTTAGTCACTATTTTAAATAAGAGTGGAGAG